>JAYESA010000008.1:123697234-123876946 GCA_036927795.1 Iris macrosiphon | reverse complement strand
GGTAGAAAAATATGCAAGCATGGTCTCACAGTAAAGCATGGAAGATCCTTCAATCCAATTGGCGAAATCGGCGGCTAGAAATTCTATTTCACTTAGGTTGATTCAGGCCGGCCCTAGAAAATTTCATTTTCTAGATTTTAATTATCAAAAATTCAAGAAAAATTAAATAAAAATCTAAAATAGCCTAAAAATAATTGTAAGTCCTAATATGAGTCCCTATGAGCTATATGAACCTTAGTATTACATTATTATCCTTACAAAACTATACTTAGTATTTCAAAACAAAATTTCCATAAAATTACTAGTATATTCTACTTATTATTCTTATATGGTATTTTGGTAGCGGATGCTACAATAACCATCTCAGGCCCCAACAAAGCTCTCTCGTCCACGTCGTCCCAAGACAATGGAGTATGATACCTCCGACCATATAGAGCCTCAAAAGGTGACATTTCTATATTGGCCTGGTAGCTGTTGTTATATGCAAACTCTACCAAATAGATATGGTCCTCTCACGAGCCTCCAAAATCTAATACACAAGTACAGAGCATATCCTCGAGCGCCTGAATAGTCCTCTCTGACTGTCCATCCGTTTTAGGGTGATAAGTGGTACTAAACTTGAGTTTTAAATTACATAATTTTTTTTATATTTTTGGAAACCTAACCTCGATATGGTTCTAACAAAAAAATGGCGCATGATTCTAATCCAGAGTTAGGAGATATGACACTTCCAAGTCGATGTAGCTGTTGAAAAACGATGTTGATTTTGTGACAAAATTTGGGACTGTTTTGGAGGAAATATATAGTTGGGTTTTGAATGATAGAAAAAAAAAGTAAAGAGATTATATATGTATTTATTTCAAATTTATTCACTATATGAATTAATTTAAATATGTAGGAGTTGATTTGTTAGCATATGATATGAATAAAGTTGCTTTCCTAGTAGACTTAGGATTAGAATTAATTTAAATTATACTTTATATTTATCTAAATAATTTATAATCGTATTTAAAATTATCTTTGATAATACATATAATCTATACATATATTTTATTTAAATAATCTATATCAAATCTTGTTTATACAAGGTGTATCTATTAACACTAAATTAGCATCTATCCACTATTAATTATATATATAATCCAAATAAATCTCAGAAAATTTCCAATAAATTATAGAAAATATACTTAAAACTTTTAACCCTAAAACAAATGTTTGGATGCAAAATATGTATGTATGGTTTAACTGTAAATTCTGAAAACCCTAGAAAATTATGTTTCTTAGGTTTTAAGTAACCAAACATTCTTGAAAATTTTCTAAAATTCTAAAATAACCTAAACATGTTTTTAAATCTTAATACAAGTCTCTATGAGCCACATGAAGCCTAATGTTACATTATTATCATTATAAAAGTATACTTAGTATTTTAAGCAAAAATTCTCACAAAATTTCTAGTGTATTCTACTTATTATTCTTGTAGATATTTTGGGTAGAGGATGCTACAACCTACCCCTCTTAAAATAATTTTGTCCTAAAAAATCCAACAACACTAGTAACTATATCTATAGAAACATATACAAGCAATTTATATGGTAATATAATAATAGATTCCTAGGTTGATGCATGGAGTAATGATGAGTTGGGAAAACAAAAAAGAGACAATCAATGGGTATTTAAACTACTATGGTTTATATTAACTAATTAATTAAATATGCGCAATAATTAGGCAATCATTGCTAACCGAAAGGGACATAGGGACATGGTTAGAACGGTAGATGCAAACATATCGAAGAAATCATGGACGGAATCAAACAAGATGAATATGGAAGACAAAAATGATAGAAGACTCTTAGGGTTGTGAATCCTATTTGCGGATGATATAACTCTCCTAAAGTTATTCTAAATTCTAACTTCAATTATATTCACAGGCTCGCAGTAGTACAACTAACTAAATTACTACTGCGAGTTTGCAACCTTTTGTGAATTTAGACATGCATGGGCCACTATAAAAATGTGTCACAACCCACATCCAAAATTTGGGCATGAGTCATGGGCACGCCTAGCCTACGTCGTAGGGCCGACAGTAGAACACTATACAATAGCCACAAGTTTATTCTACAACTCACACAGAATATATAAATCAACACAAATATTCAATCACATGCACTAAGATAAATGAAGGCACAAGGAGATAATGAAAATAATAATAAACTCAAAATGGGGGTCCAAAAAGTCTCCCAAATAAATACTAAAGATCCAAAAGATAATATCAAAAATATGTCTAATAATCTCGGAGATAAATTCGGTTAAAATTAACTAAACTACCTAGCTAACTAAACTACTCAGCCACAGTCGGGCCATGTGTTGTAAACTCTCATTGATCCTCCTGAAGGGTAAGATCAGGCTCAACTACGTCACCATCATATGGTCCATAATGATTACGGTGAAGACAACTATAGAGGGGGGTTAATATAGTTTCTATCACTAATTACCAAATAAAACTAGGATAGTGACAAAGTTAATTACGCAAGCAAAAAGATAAATATGAGGAATAAAAGAAAAAAGCTTGCAAGTAAGTAAAGTAAATAAGATCAACCAGACAACACCGAGATTTTTATACTAGTTTCCCTCGTGGAGGATTAATCCAGTCCCGAGAACCCTTGCTCAGAGTTGTATCCACTATCAAGTGAAACGCAAGCTTTTATCCGAAGACTTGCAACTTCTTACAACTCGTGCTTTGATCTGAAGAGCACGCTAACTTCACACTTCTTGAAAGGAAGGCGATCTTGAATTTTTTTAAGCTTTTTACAACTCGAATAACTTCTAACCGACTCAAACTTGGCACTTAGAAAGCTCGAAAGTTGTTGCTTTGGAGATGAAGAAGATGATTGCTCAGATAGAGATATGAAAGTGAAAGTAAATTGATTGATTGATTGTTGATGAAAATGAAGAGGAATAAAGCTCTATTTATAGGGTGCTGGAGGAACCGAGTTCGGGCAGAGTTCGGTCTCCAGCGTTCATAAATTTAAACGTTGAGCTCTTGGTCTGGTGAAAGACCAAGTTTTTAGGATGACCAAATCAGGCTGATCGAGTCCAAAATGTTGTTGGCAGGATTTGTGCTTGTTTGGACTTTGGTCATTTAGGCATGTATTTGGGTTTTGGGCTGTTTAAAGTGGACTGAGATACGTGAAAATGGTTGAGTCTCTATTTGCCAAGTATGACTCGGTGTACATCTTCTCCTAGACTCAATAAAATAAAAATACAGACTCAAAAATACTGTCTTGAAACAAAGTAGCCGCTTGACTTCAGTGACGTAACAACGATGTAGTGATCTTCAGTTTGTGTGTTGTATTGAGTCATACCAAAGTATTGTTTAGTCGATTATTAAAATCAGGTTGGATGTAACCAGTTTGGGCCAACATAGGGATCTCATCCTCATTGTAAATACCTAAAATGGTTATCCAGTCAGAAAAGGAACGAATACAATTCATTGCATGTAGTTCCACATATATGATAACGACTATAAAAGCAGTGAAAGTCATGGAATACATGATAAAATAAGTAAAATAAAAATATGACATGTAAAGTAAAATGGAACATGTAAGATGAGCAATATGGTACACGACGACAAGTAAAGAATGGAACAAGGAGACCATAACTAACTAAGTGTGTTAAAGTATACTTTTTGATATTTTATCGATTGGGAACTTGCACAAGGTCTAATAAGATCTGGCTAAACATACGTGAGGTGTATGATTAGTTCTCACAAGGTCTTGTTTTGGACAACTAGAACTAAAATAATTTTACAGAATTATATACTTTAAATTATAGGAAATTTTTTTATAGTTTTGGAAAGCTTACCTCGATATGGTTTTAACAAAAAACACGACGCATGATTCTGAGTCCAAAGTTAGGAGATATGACACTTCCAAGTCAATGTAGCTGTTGAAAATAAGGCTAATTTTGTGGCAAATTTGGGGTTGTTTTGGATGATAGAGTTGGATTTTGAATAATAGGAAAGAAAAGTAAAAAGATTATATATGTATTTATTTCAGATTTATTTACTTTAATAGAAAAGATTTAATTTAAATATGTCATATAATGTATTATAGTAGCTATCAAGTAAAGAAACTATCAGATAATGTACTCGTCTATAGTCCTTAGCTGGTGGTACGAATCAGAATCCAAGTAAGAGTCCAATTAGACTATATATTATGAATTACCATGTCAAGAGATGATTTAAAACAATAAATATACTATTTTCTTGGTTATTAGGTTTCTAGGTTGTTTCTAACTCGATTTATTATCCTAACAAGATTAATTTATTTTAATTTATTTAATTACTGAAATACTTAGTCTAAAATCTTATTTTAATCCTATTATTCTAATTTTTAGGTTAAATCCTAATTTTTGTCCAAAGAAAATAAAATTTACAAACTTGGGATTTGTGTGTGAACTCCTGTAGATTTAAGCACTACATGAACGTTGGAATCGACGGTTTTACCAAATCTCAAGTTGATAAAAAGTAATTGCCAATATAGCGATCAGATTACAGTTTAGTCGGTTTCCTGGTTACTTCTAGGTTCAACAAATCAAATAGTATGATAAAATACTTTATTAAATTATGAGAAAATATAATTTGTAGATTATCGTATCAGCTTTACGAAACTTCAAACGGTAATAAAAATGAGCTCAAAATTTTCTGAAATCTCGAAAACACCAAAATATGTCAGATTTTGGACAACTAGAACTAAAATAATTTTACAGAATTATATACTTTAAATTATAGAAAGCTTGCCTCGATATGGTTTTAACAAAAAATACGGCGCATGATTCTGAGTCCAAAGTTAGGAGATATGACACTTCCAAGTCGATGTAGCTGCTGAAAAATGAGGCTAATTTTGTGGCAAATTTGGGGTTGTTTTGGATGAAAAATAGAGTTGGATTTTGAATGATAGGAAAGAAAAGTAAAGAGATTATGTATTTATTTAGATTTATTTACTTTAATAGAAAATATTTAATTTAAATAGGTAGGAGTTGATTTGTTAGGATATGATATGAATAAAGTTGTTTTCCTAGTAGACTTAGGATTAGAATCAATTTAAATTATACTTTATATTTATCTAAATAATTTATAATCGTATTTAAAATTATCTTAGATAAAAAATATAATCTATACATATATTTTATTTAAATAATCTATATCAAATCTTATTTATACAAGGTGTATCTATTAACATTAAATCAGTATCTATCCACTAGTAAGTATATATATAATCCAAATAAATCCCAAAAAATTTCCATTAAATTATAGAAAATATATTTAAAACTTTTAACCCCAAAATAAATGTTTTGTAGCAAAATGTGTATGTATGGTTTAACTGTAAATTCTGAAAGCCCTAAAAAAATATGTTTCTTAGGTTTTAATTAACCAAAAATTCTAGAAAAAAAAATCCTAAAATTCTAAAATAACCTAAAATATTTTTAAATCTTAATACGAATCTCTATGAGCCACATGAAGCCTTAGCGTTACATTATTATCATTAAAAAATTATACTTAGTATTTTAAAACAAAAATTCCCACAAAATTACTAGTGTATTCTACTTATTATTCTTGTACGGTATTTTGGGTAGCGGATGATACAGTTGGAAAGAAGGAGTGGCTAATTGTGAAGAAATGAATGGGTGATTAACCCCCTAGCTAGGACCGGCCATGTATGAAAGAATTAGTGGTTGGTGAATTGACAAGTTTGTCCCTCACTCTCTAATTGCCTTCTAGAATTGTCATGAATGAAATCTTTTTGGTTAGAGAGGAATCTAGTTTGTTATGGGAGGGTATCTATCTATTCTAAAAAGAAATATTCTATCCATGACAACTAGTGTTAATTACTTCTAATTAACTAGTATTATAACTAACAGTAATTAATTCCAACTAACTTTAATTAATTATAACTATATAATTAACAACAAAAGTGAAATGACAAAAATGATATCCTTCTTCCAAATTTAGGTGGTTACAGATAACCCCGTCTCACACAAGCACTAAGATAGATCAAACATAGTATATGTTCGACGATTATGTCACATGGACAAATTCCAATCCATATAAATAAAAAAAGATACAAAATTGAATACAATTTATGTTGAACCATTTGCCCCAAATCCAATCCCTCACCAAACTCAAAAAGAAAACAAAAAATTATAATGAAATCACTCACCCAACCCTGTGACGATCTCCTTGAATGAAGAAGATGACTCTCCGAACAAATCTTTTCTTCCAACTCTCTCGAATGACAAATGTGTAGAGTAAAGCATGAACTTTCTTTTAGATTTGTATGGACTTTCTCCCTCGAATCTCCTATATGAGCATTTTGTTGACAACCTCCCTCAACCTCTATATAAAGGTTAAGAACCCTAATTTAGGGTTTAGAAAACCCCTAAAATAGCTTAGCACTAATCATGTTCATACATATTTGACCATACGATCTATATTAGGTGTTGTCTAGGACCACATCTAAACCAATCTTCAACAGGTGGTATATCGTGATATACTGTCAGTATATTGCGATGTACCGCTAGAACCTCATAAATAGGTTCTAGAACGAACTTTCCAAAATTTGCTATACCGTTACTGGTATATCGTCGGATGTCGTTGTTGTTGTTTTGGCTCAATTTGATCCCCGATTCAGCCACCGATCCTCCGTCGTCTTCGCCGCAACTCCCATCGATGCTTCATGACGCCCATATTATCCTTTTACACATGTCGAATCGAGGACGGACCCCAACAAAACTTTGTATATTTGAATGATACAAATATTTTTTGTTCCTAGTATCCATAAAATCTATAATTTTGCAAGTCTTCTTGTGAAACCCCCTCCGATGGTATTTATTTTTGATTATTTATTATTACAATTATTTTAATTATTTAGCTATTAGCGCCATTGACTATTTAGAATTTATTTTTTCGTTGATTAATTAATTTTATAAATATTTTAACTACAAATTAGCTACAAATACTTATATTGTGCTATCATATTTGTTTAGAAATTTTCAAAAAAAAAATCTTTCTTGCATATATTGTTATTTTTATATATAGTGGTTATATATATATATATATATATATATATATATATATATATATATATATATATATATATATATATATATATATATATATATAGTGTTGTTTAAAAAAAAATCCACAATACATAACCTATTTTACTACCCCTCCCAAGAATTCCAACCAACGTGAAACCCCCTGGGCACAACTTTCCTTCTTCTCCATTTTGTTTTTGAATTCAAACAAATGCAAATATCTTCCTTTTAATCACACTTAAATGCTAATAAATCTTCCCTAATCTTCTTCCCAGAATCCTTGCGCGAGAAATCGCTCATTACTTTTCTTTTCTCCTCTTCCTCATTTACATTTCTCCATAACCCAACCATTCAAACCAATCCGGTAAATGCCACCTTACGCCTTCCGCCGGCCGCACATCAGCGCACCTCTGTGCGCCACCCTTGGGTCACTTGGCGTGACCGCACGTGGTCCCGCGCGAGCATCTGCGACAACAGGCGACAAACCGTGCTGGTCATTTCCCGGCTGCGCACGCACTGCCCACACGTCAGGCGCACATCGCCAGCAACCGCTGCACGCGCCCCAACACCAACCAACGCCCGTGCGGCTGTGATCGCCCCCATGTGCTGCCCCAACCACCCTGCATGAGTCCCCGACATGCCATCGACCTCGTCGACGCTCGCAGCAGGCGATTTCTGTAAATTGAAATCAATCCCGTCGTGACGTTCGTGGATTGAAAGTGAGAAACTCGTTTTATGGCATCGACTTTGCACAAGTTTTTTGGACAAACCAACTATTGGATTGATGATCCAAAATATCCATCACAGTCTCTGTATATAGCTCTACCTTTTCCTCCAGTTTTAACCGTTAATTTTTTCGTTTGATAATTCAAAACGTGACGCAAAGTTGGATGTTTAAACTGAAATTATTCTTACAGTTTTTTGGCGCCAGTTTCACATATTGGTTTCTCCCTCGTTGTAGCCCCGTTTGATGAACCATCTTCGCTGGTATAATCCTTACCTAACCCTCTTCCAGTGTCTTTAAATAGTTTATTTTATTTTGTATTAGAATGTAGATAAATCAGGTAGAAAATAAAAAAAATCTTGTTTTCAGAAACCCTAAAATTCTTTGATACGGAGTGCGTCCCGCCAAATAAGGTGACTTCGTCCCGTACGGATTACACCGAAAGGCGCAAATCGTTAATGCGGAAGTGTGAGATTTTTCGGAACTTGATTCAGACGTCCGTGCACGCCGGAATCAACCCGTATTCGTCCAAAAATCCTGTATCGACCTTTTTTGAATTTGTGTCATTACTTCATGTGTGCTTGTCGTTTCGCAACGAAACTTGTGTCATCGGATTCACAGCATTACGCTGGTCCTGTGACCCAAGTTTGGTTCAATTCTGAGAACATTGACGGTTTTACGGGCCCCACGGTCCCACTTGATGGGTGTTTTCGTGTCCGGCTCATTGGAATCCAGTTTTGGATATTTCATTGGATTCATATCATCGTTCTGGACTCGTAGAAACTAAGTTTACCGAATTTGAAAAACTTTGTCTTTGACATATTTTTTTTGATTCGAAGTAGGCCACAATATGGACCCCGCTTTGACCCAAAACTGCCAATTTTGTCCATGTATCCAAATTGAACTTATGAGTAGTCAATCCTAGCTATTTTTCATATTCTGATAACGTTGGTGATGTTTGTTTCAGCATCTGGAGACGTTTGTAAGGATTCCACTTTTTCAGGAGCAGTTGGCGTAGTGAGCTCGCCACTTGGACTTCCTTATTCCATCATCCAGAATCTAGGCAAGTGTACCTTGCCTTGGTCTAAGTATATTGTGCTTAATCTTTTGTTTCAAATTATAGTCTCTATTTTATTTCATGTACTTTATTGTGACCCTAGGACTATGACGATACTTTGCGTTTGAATCATATTCGGGTGTCGACTTTCGTACGCGATAATCGGGTATCGTGAGATTGCATTGTCGATGTATACCTTGTACGTGCATCACTTGCACGATTTACCTTAGGACACTGTACACGACTATCATGTACAAAAGTCTCACTTGAGATATTCGAGGATTTTGGCTTCTGTTTTAGGACAGGACTTGAGACATATGCTAGTTGACATGATGTTATTTACACCTGGACTTGAGACATAGATAGTGATTGTCTTGCATATCATGGACATGAGACGTAAGATACATGGGGTTGGAGAGAATCTATCGTACCGCTGGGCTACCACACACTACTAGCTACCGATGATTGTGCTTCGGGCCCTATAGTGCTGCAGGTACCTTGACGGAGCTTGTACGCACCTACTACTGCTACTACTTGCTACTAGTACTACTAGCTACTGTTGTGTCTATGCAGACCTACAGGCCCAGGTGGTTTAATGGACGAGTACGTTCTCACTTGCATTCACTTAGATGGTTATGATAGATACCCTTGAGCACATTGCTTATTATTTTACTGTTACATTGGCATACTATTTTTTGGTACCTTGTTACGTCCCTCTGAGGACCTGGTCCCTTGCCAGTTTTGCAGCATAGATCATTGTGGAGCCTGCCTGGAGTTGCTAATGTATGTTGCTTTGTTATGCGGGCATTGGTACCAGGTACTTATATCATTCCTACCGGAGTTATGTTTATTTATTCATATTGTTGATTCATCTGCTGGTATAGCCTAGTTTTATAGACTCATATTTTTTTTATCGAGTCTATTCGAGTTTGTGCGTTACTGGGCGGCCGACTTTAGCACATGTAGCTCATTCTTGATGTACTATGGTCATTGTGGATTGAGACATAGATATATTTACTATTTTATGTAGATAGTGACCATTATATTACAGCTTATACGTATTCGAGTCGGACCAGAGTCTGGTCGAATGCGTAGTTGGCATGTTATGTATTCCTAGTCCTACGTATTTTGGGATTGGAACGTGACACTTCTCCGTCAAAATGGAATGGACTATCGAACATAAGCAAGTTCCATAAAAGAATAGACTTCATGAATTGTCGTTGGCCTTAGGAAACCCTTTATGTCAGTGCCAGATTCCTAGAAAAATTAGGGACATCGAGATCTAGGATCATACCATAAAACATCGATGACCAATAGCCAAACAATAGACCTTACTTTTTGATTATGCAATTTAAGCTTTTGCAACAAAAAACATACACTCCCAGTCCCCCTATCTTGCAAAGAAATCTAGAAAGAAGAGGTAAGATTACATGATTTGCTATAGAGAATCACAATAATATAAAAAACAACATAAACCAAATTCTCATCAAATAATTTTTTTATATAATAAATTAATTCAAAAATAATCCAGAATGAAAGGAACCTTGATTAATATGATATTTCCTAAATTTCTCGATAATTTGTAATATAACTTTCACTACACCTTTGAAACACATAGATATCTAATGGAACCCTGAAACACACTACATATATTTCAAATTTTAGTTAAATCCTTCAAAAACGAATTACATATATATGATAAAATATACGGAAGGGTTGATTGATGATTTGAGTTGACCATATATAGTCATCATCACACGTTGCATCTTGATCCTTGGGATCATCCATGGGGCCTCCCTATCTATGTAGTGCCTAGGAGCCACACTAGTGATGCGGCGCGGCGCCAATATTCTTGGACACACAGCGGGCCAGGCCAGCCATTCATCAAAAGTCAACTATCCCTTGCACCTATAAATACTCTCTACTACAACCAAGACAACGTCAAAAACAAGAATTTCAAACTCTTTTAACTCCCTCCAAAACTTAATTTGCATCCATCAGTCAGTCACATATGGAACCACCACAACAAGCCAAGGAGTCCGATGATGTGGGGGGGTTCGACCTCCCGGTGGACTCGGAGCACAAGGCCAAGTCCATGAAGCTCCTCTCCTTCGCGAACCCCCACATGCGCACCTTCCACCTCTCGTGGGCCTCCTTCTTCACCTGCTTCGTCTCCACCTTCGCCGCGGCCCCGCTCATCCCCATCATCCGCGACAACCTCAGCCTCACCAAGGCCGACATCGGCAACGCCGGCGTCGCCTCCGTCTCCGGAAGCATCCTCTCCCGTCTCGTCATGGGCGCCGCGTGCGACCTCCTCGGCCCCCGCTACGCGTGCGCCTTCCTCATCATGCTCGCCGCCCCGACCGTCTTCTGCATGTCCCTCGTGGGCGGCGCCGCGGGCTACATCGCGGTGCGGTTCATGATCGGGTTCTCGCTCGCGACCTTCGTGTCGTGCCAGTACTGGATGAGCACCATGTTCAGCAGCAAGATCATCGGGCTGGCGAACGGGACCGCGGCCGGGTGGGGGAACATGGGGGGAGGGGCGACGCAGCTGATCATGCCGCTGGTCTTCGACGTGATTGCCAAGTGCGGCGCCACCAGGTTCGTCGCGTGGAGGCTCGCCTTCTTCGTCCCCGGGGTGATGCATGTCGTCATGGGGATACTGGTGCTGAATTTGGGCCAGGACTTGCCCGACGGGAACCTGGGGAACCTCCAGCAGAAGGGTAACATCAACAGAGACAAGTTCTCCAAGGTACGTACCTAATTAATTAGCTAGTGCAACCAAATTAATTTAGGGTTAGTTACTACTTTTGGTTAAATTAGAGTCGTAACTCTGTGTGACTAAAGATCGATAAATCGAACGTATTATTTCTTTTATTTATAAAAAAAAATATTTGACTGTGTTGGACATCTTCTCCGGCCTATGCCAGGTGCTATGGAACGCGATGACCAACTACCGGACTTGGATCTTCGTCCTCCTCTACGGCTACTCCATGGGTGTCGAGCTCACCACCGACAATGTCATCCACGAGTACTACTACGACCACTTCGACCTCAACCTCCGCACCTCGGGCTTCATCGCCGCCTCCTTCGGCATGGCCAACTTCATCGCACGCCCCTTTGGCGGCTTCGTCTCCGACGTCAGCACCCGGCGGTTCGGCATGCGCGCCCGCCTGTGGACCGTCTGGGGCCTCCAGACCCTGGGCGGGGCCTTCTGCGTGTGGCTCGGACGCGCCAAGTCCCTCCCGGTCTCCATCTTCGCCATGGTCTGCTTCTCCGTCTGCGCGCAGGCCGCGTGCGGGGCCATCTTCGGCGTGATCCCTTTCGTCTCGAGGCGGTCGCTCGGGATCGTGTCGGGGATGACGGGCGCCGGAGGGAACTTCGGCGCGGGGCTGACGCAGCTGCTGTTCTTCACCAGCTCCAAGTACTCGGCGGGGACGGGGCTGTCGCTGATGGGGCTGATGATCATGGCATGCACATTGCCGGTGACTCTGGTGCACTTCCCGCAGTGGGGGAGCATGTTCCTGCCGGCATCGGAGAGCGCAACCGAGGAGACTTATTACCTATCGGAGTGGTCGGAGGAGGAGAAGGAGAAGGGCTTGCACCACGCAAGCGTCAAGTTCGCAGAGAACAGCCGCTCGGAGAGGGGAGGTCGAGGAATAATCGTTGCGGCTCCCGCCTCGGCAACTACAACACCAGAGCATGTCTAGATTCAGATATATATCATCATCAATATATACATAAGCTATATAAATATAGCTAGCATGGTTTGTACTTGAAGAAATCACAATTTCGCTACAAGTGTGAGAATCATATTTATATATATGATTCAATGTTTGCAAATATCAGAAATTTTCACCTACAACACTGAAAGTAAAGTTCTAATAAATTGCATGAGTTAAATAAAGTTTGGAAAAGTACGGAGAAAGAATCAAAATGTGTCTAATTGATTGTTGGGTTTTTTTTTGATTTGTTCTCTAGATTTATAGTCACACATCGTCTAGAATCATAAGTGTGTATTTCAATATAAGGCTATTCTTGTATTGACATAAGCACATGGGGTGTGGTAGCTCACGTGGTTGAGATGGTTGTATGTTTTTCTAGAGGTGCTCATTAAAATATTTATGTTTCTTGTTACTCAATTCTTTTGAATTTTTCTTAGGAGCTAAGTCTCGCGATCCGGACTTGGACGAAGGACGCAAAGTGGCGCTTTGATGGCGCACAGAGCGCGAGATGACGCTAGCTTTTGGCAGGTTCTTGCAAGAGCCAATCTGTCTGCGGCGTATGCACAAAGCTACTGCCTAGGTTGCTGTGCAGGAGCTGCTGCGTGGGCCTCTTCACCTCTTCACTTGCTCCAAAGAAGTAACTGCCCATTTAATGGGGGGTACAACAATAACGCCTACTTAATGGGCAATTAACTCAGAATTTACTGTCCATTATTAGGTGGTGGACTGCTAAGGGATGGTTCTTTTCTTTATATACTTCATGTTCTTCTTCTTAGATGGGACGAAGTTGAAGAGAAGAGGAGACGTTGTGCATGAAAATCCTTAGAAGCCGAGTTTGGAATAAAAATTCTATTCGTCTAAGAAGTCATAGTGTTGTCCGAGAAATTGGTGCAAGAGTAACAAAGGAACGTTCTAGAAGTTCGTAATTCTGAACTTTCTGGTTCTCGGGAGAAGATCGACGGATATAGGTCGAATCTTGCTTTGAGCGACATAGATTTTGACTACCCTAACGAGAATTCTTTTTGAAGTTTTTGTTTTTGTCCTCATTCAATTGTTCCAAGTCGGATGCTGTTTGTTCTGTTTCAAATTCAGTTTGTAATCTTCATTTTCTGTCTTTTCAATGATCATTTGTAAGTTTTTGTAATATTTTATTTTTCACGTACTTTGTATAGTGCCCTGCTCTCTTCACGGGAATCACAGTTATGGAATACTGTCGGTATCGGTTGATCAGGACAGATTGAATCAATAACCTTTTCTCATTATGGATTATTTTTTTCAGAATCGAGTCCCATATTTAGTGAATTGTGTCTCGAGAAAGGACTTTGCGGCAAAGTCGCGAGGGAGTACCTTTCCATTGCTTGGCTTTCGTTGTCGTTTTTGCTGCCTCTTTGTCACGTCCCAGTCCCAAAATACGTAGGACTAGGAACACGTAAGCATGCCAGCCGCATGGATATGGCAACTCCAATATATGGAAACCATAACCCATACGTACGCTGTAATATGAATATAAACTCACATGTGGTATAATGTTACAAGTCACAGATATGCTAATCTCATCCACACAACAAGTCATAGAAAAGAAATACTAAACTAGAATAAGGAGTCTGAAACATCCAAAATAATAGTCGGGTGGAGACAAATCCACTACCAAAGACTATATCCAAACTAAAATGAGAGAGGAGTATAAAATCTCCAATATAAAATAATATGAAGACAAAAGTGTATCAGCTAAAAGAATCAATCAACGATGCTCAGAAGGTAAGACCTCCTCGGCAGAAAGGAATGCGTCAGGTCCAGGCCCGTACTCCTGCAAATACTCAAGAGCAGATACACCTGGCAGAGGACCAGGTCCTCAGAGGGACGTAACAAGATACAGAAAATACGAGCCAATTTGAATACAGTAAACATGCATCATATTTGAAAATAAATAAGTACGCTGAACAAGATAATCTATATGAATGCAAATAAGGACAACTTTTTGACGTATGGGCAAGGGTAGGCTACTCGATCTAATCCTCACAACCTCACGCTCGTCAGTGGACATCATCAGCCGACATACCGCGGGGGTAGCGACCCTCGGACTCCATCAATCGACATACCGCGGGGGTAGCGACCATCGGACATGACCCACCATAGTGCGTGCTAGTGACTACGGTGTTACCAGAGTGGTTAAAAGCCCATACGCCTAATAATTGTCCTCTATGATACTAAGTGTCAAGTGTGTGTCAACATATCTAATATATAGTAATGACTGAAAGGAACTACACATGCAATAAATAAATAGAACTGAAATAAATATACAATAATATACTAAGCATGCAAAATACTGTAAGCAATTTGGCAAGGTATCTTGCATGGTAAGAAAGCTGCAAGGTGTACTGTCCAAAAGTCAAACGCACAGGATCAAAAGCTATGGCCGCAGAACAATGTCCCCGGATGCTGAAATAAACATCACCAACGTTCCCAGAATAAGCAAAATAGCTAAATAGCACTTCTCTTTCGTCCAATTTGGACACAGGGGTAAAACGGTAATTTCGAACAAAAGTGGGGTCCACGGGTGGCCCACTTTGCACCGAAAAGCGTGCCAAGGGTAACAGTCTCTAAATGGGATAAATTATAGGTCAAACAACTCTAAATGTCAATACGAACCCAACGGTATGTCCAAATGTGGATTCCGATGGGCTGAACACAATTTTGTCCAAAAAGTCAACTGTGGGGCCCGCCAATTGGCGATTTGGTCAACCATCTCAGAATTGCGTGAAAATTGGGTCACAGGACCAGCGCGTTACCACGAGTCCAGTGGCACAAGTTTCGTCGCAATCTGACAAGCGTGCACAAAATACGTGCGACTTCCACAAAAGTTGCGACACGGGGTGTGTCCGCGGATACGGCCTGATTCCGGCGCGCACACGCGTCCGAATCAGTTTCCACGAATTTTTATGTATCCGGTTACGCTGCGTGCACCGTTCGGTACACTTGGTACACGGCGGGGCGGTCCCGTTTGGCGGGGCGCGCTCCGTTTTCCAACTTTTGGAATTCTGGAAAAAGTGGGTTCGCGGAGTTTTGTGACAAATTTAATTCTGTCCACAGCAGCTAATAACATAGGGTTATTTAACAGAAAATAAACTAGGTTAAGTGTTCTACACATATCAAAAAGAATCACCGAATTCGGATCCCTGTGGTGGGAGATACGAACTCGGCAATATGGGTGGTCACCGCAGTTTTCTGCGATTCCAGAATTGGGTCTGCTCGCGCCCACTTGGACGCTATTTTTTTCGCCTAGGGGTACACATTTTTCGAGGTTGGCTATTATACAAATATGGAAGAGGGTTAAGGGGTGAGCATACCGGTGAAGACGGAACGGCATTTGGTTGAGCGAGTCGACGGAAAACAACTCCGGAGCGAAGGTGCCTCGTGTGGGAATCTGTAGTGTGCGAGGTCGGAGTCGTCGGGATGGTTTGGACGGCTTGGCGGGGTTCTCTGGCTGCGGTGACCGCTCTAGATGAGAAGAGGGGGTCTGGATATTTTAGGTTAGGGTTTTATGAAATAATATATATATATATTTATATAGGATAGGAAGAGAGAAGAGAAAAAAAAAGGAGTTTCCGTATGAATAGGGGGGGGGGGGCGCTGTGTAATAGAATTATGGGAATGAAAATTTGCTTTAGTTGTTTGCTTGAAGTTGCTGGTTTGTTTTGGTTGCTAACGTGGGGAAAGGAGTTAGTTATTAGTATCATTATTATTATTATTATTAGTTATTATTAATTATTAGTTTATTGTTAATGGTTTATTAGTTAATCATTATTTAATAATTCTTTTCCTTTCTTTTCTTTTTAAAATATATATACACATATATATATATTTGTATATACACACACACACACACACACACACACACACATATATATATATATATATATATATATATATATATATATATATATATATATATATATATACTTATAAGAAAATTTATGGATTGGAATAATGCACACCATTAGGCTAGCAACTGCTTAAGGGGTCTCCTACATGAAATAAATTAGAAAAAATTCCTGATGGTCCCATAAATCCTCTAAGTGCCCGAACACTTAAAATAAAATTTATTAAAAATCTATTTCTCCTAATTAGCCACTAAATACTATATTTAAATGATTAATTAATAAAAAAATAATAAATACGGTTTTTAGAAATAGGGGTTTTACATTCTACCCAACTTACAAAAATTTCGTCCTCGAAATTGACACTAACCCATATTCATAATGATAACTATAACTATTACACTACATTGGTATCTAGCAGGACTCTTGAAACTCATGGTCTGCCATTCTAACACTTTCTCATCTATTGTCCATCCACTATTTTATCATCCTCTAACTCGTCTACACTACCCAACTTACAAGATTCCACTAGTAGTCACATTCTTTGAAGCTATTGTCTAGGTTTGTAAGGCAAATACATTTATTGGGTCGAGAGTCTTGGGATACCTGTCTGGAATCTCATAACTATGACTTTTTCCCATAACTGTCAAGTATCATAGTCTAATACTGCCACGCCACCTGGCCAGTATGGCTGCAAGTAATTCGACTACTCTACCAAAATCGTCTGGCGGCAACTGTCGCTACCTCGCCGACGATTTGTCATAGTCATCAGTTCGTAACAAGTGCCTTCAACTCTTTCCTAGGCATAGTCTAAGTTTTAGGAAAACACTTAAGGTCTTGACTAACTATTAAGGGTATGATCAGCCTCAAATGATCTAACAATTTCTACTATGCTACATGGTGCTACTTAAGGGTTAAACTGATAAAGAATACATACATTGCTATAGTGTATATACATATTAAGAACTCATCCTTAGTTATCAAGCATTACTAACACATTTATGTTTTACTAACAAAATAGGGGTGAGATTGATATGAATCAAACAATTCATAATGGCACGAAAGATACAACTATGATAGGAAGAGTTACGCACGAGATAAGGAATGAATATAAAAGGAGAAGATGAGTCACCCCAAGAGGGCGAGATAAAAATAGGGGAGAATACTACTACTGCTACTCACGTCATCCATTAGCATCGCGTGTATGCCATCTGGGTAGAATAGAAATATATCCTTATAACTGCTAGACTACCATATAATTCTACATCTATTTGTACATCTAAGATCTTGTGTCACAATGGGGTTATGAGTATGCAAGGTCAATTATAACTAAAAGGTCGTACCTGTATCTACGGCTTCCTGTGTCTGTTCTTCCATATTTGTCATAATGAGTGCTTGGCCTTGTCCTTGATTGATCAACTGGGGTCTAGTCCCCTCCATTTGTGCAGACTGTAGAAGCAGTGGTGGGTCCCTTTGGTCTTCTATACTTGAGGGTGTATGCGGTGTTCTTGATTCTAATGACATAGGTCTCTGGTTCTGCTGAGGACATTCTCGGGCTTGATGGTGACTTGATCCACATATCATGCACAGCCCCAATCGACGATGACAGTCTCTTAGAATATGACCTGTCTTACCACAATAGTGACAAGTACGGAGCTCCTTGGTTGGATATGGTGCAGCACTATCTGGTTGCTGGCGTGTCAAAGGGTGTCTAATGGGTCCTCCTTGTTGTATCCTTACTTGTCGTTGGTGACTGCTCTGTTGAATTCTGTTTTCCTTGCTGATGGCCTCCTGGATCCTGGCCTCTGTCAATAGCTCGGCATAAGAGATCCGGGACTGGGAGCTAGTGTAGTGCTGGAGCTCCTGAGTCAGCCCGCGATGAAACCTCTTAGCTTTCTCCAAGTCATTAGGTATTAGGACTGTGCCATACTTACTGAGACGGCTAAACTCTGCGTCATACTCATCAACCGTCTTGTCCCCTTGCTCTAGATGGAGGAACTGATCGTACAATGCGTCCCTTACAGTATCCGGGAAGTACTTCCTCTCAAAGCACTCCAAGAATTGTTTTCAAGTCTGACGCGTACCCAACTGGCGCTCCATTGATTCTCACCAGTGATGCGCATTACCTTCTAACTGAGTCCTTACGCCTATCATCCATAGGTCAGTAGGTAGTTGTGATGCCTCTAACAACTTCTTGGTATTGGCAATCCAGTTCGTGGTCTCCTCTGGACTCTCATTGCCCTTATATGGCTTAGGGCCCATCTGCACAAAGTCCTTGACTGAACCAACCCGAGCTTGTGGTACTGAAACTAGTGCCTGGGTTGGTATAGGGGCTAGTGCAGCCAATCTCTCAAGTGCTGCCAGAAATTCTAGCCTCTGCTCTGTTGTTTGCTGCCTCTGTTTCTGTATTATCATCTGGAAGAATTGGAACAGCTACGCTTGGCCATCTTGCGGTGCTAGTGGAGCTGAAAAAGTCCCATTAGGTATCGTGGAGGGGGTTGATGGAATTGGATTGCTAGTCGGTCCATCCGGTCCGGGAAGAAGAGGTGGTGTTGAGGTCACTCCTGGTGATTGGTCGTCGTCCCCTGGAGACGTGTTGTCCCCGGTGGCGGCATGCCCGTTATGCAAATTCATCTCTCTGCAAAAGATGGACGAAGGATTAAGAAGAGTACATGAATCAAGCAGGATGCAAGAACTTAAGTAGGACATGTTGGAAGGAAGGTAAGTTATAGTCAAGTGTGGACGAGATCTAAAATTCTAATCCTAGGTGCAGGCCCGCTTGGTACAGTTACGTAACCGAAACGGCTAACTCGACCTGCATGGGCCACCACAAAAATATGTCACGCCCCAGTCCCAAAATACGTAGGACTAGGAACACGTAAGCATGCCAGCCGCATGGATATGGCAACTCCAATATATGGAAACCATAACCCATACGTACGCTGTAATATGAATATAAACTCACATGTGGTATAATGTTACAAGTCACAGATATGCTAATCTCATCCACACAACAAGTCATAGAAAAGAAATACTAAACTAGAATAAGGAGTCTGAAACATCCAAAATAATAGTCGGGTGGAGATAAATCCACTACCAAAGACTATATCCAAACTAAAATGAGAGAGGAGTATAAAATCTCCAATATAAAATAATATGAAGACAAAAGTGTATCAGCTAAAAGAATCCATCGCTAGATAATCAACGATGCTCAGAAGGTAAGACCTCCTCGACAGAAAGGAATGAGTCAGGTCTAGGCCCGTACTCCTGCAAATACTCAAGAGCAGATACACCTGGCAGAGGACCAGGTCCTCAGAGGGACGTAACAAGATACAGAAAATACGAGCCAATTTGAATACAGTAAACATGCATCATATTTGAAAATAAATAAGTACGCTGAACAAGACAATCTATATGAATGCAAATGAGGACAACTTTTCGACGTATGGGCAAGGGTAGGCTACTCGATCTAATCCTCACAACCTCACGCTCGTCAGTGGACATCATCAGCCGACATACCGCAGGGGTAGCGACCCTCGGACTCCATTAATCGACATACCGCGGGGGTAGCGACCATCGGACATGACCCACCATAGTGCGTGCTAGTGACTACGGTGTTACCAGAGTGGTTAAAAGCCCATACGCCTAATAATTATCCTCTATGATACTAAGTGTCAAGTGTGTGTCAACATATCTAATATATAGTAATGACTGAAAGGAACTACACATGCAATAAATAAATAGAACTGAAATAAATATACAGAAATATACTAAGCATGCAAAATACTGTAAGCAATTTGGCAAGGTATCTTGCCTGGTAAGAAAGCTGCAAGGTGTACTGTCCAGAAGTCAAACGCACAGGATCAAAAGCTATGACCGCAGAACAATATCCCCGGATGCTGAAATAAACATCACCAACGTTCCCAGAATAAGCAAAATAGCTAAAAAACACTTCCCTTTCGTCCAATTTGGACACAGGGGTAAAACGGTAATTTCGGGCAAAAGTGGGGTCCACAGGTGGCCCACTTTGCACCGAAAAGCGTGCCAAGGGTAACAGTCTCTAAATGGGATAAATTATAGGTCAAACAAATCTAAATGTCAATACGAACCCAACGGTATGTCCAAATATGGATTCCGATGGGCTGAACACAATTTTGTCCAAAAAGTCAACTGTGGGGCCCGCCAATTGGCGATTTGGTCAACCGTCTCAGAATTGCGTGAAAATTGGGTCACAGGACCAGCGCATTACCACGAGTCCAGTGGCACAAGTTTCGTCGCAATCTGACAAGCGTGCACAAAATACGTACGACTTCCACAAAAGTTGCGACACGGGGTGTGTCCGCGGATACGGCCTGATTCCGGCGCGCACACGCGTCCGAATCAGTTCCCACGAATTTTTACGTGTCCGGTTACGCTGCGTGCACTGTTCAGTACACTTGGTACACGGCGGGGCGGTCCCGTTTGGCAGGGCGCGCTCCTTTTCCAACTTTTAGAATTCTGGAAAAAGTGGGTTCGCGGAGTTTTGTGACAAATTTAATTCTGTCCACAACAGCTAATAACATAGGGTTATTTAACAGAAAATAAACTAGGTTAAGTGTTCTACACATATCAAAAAGAATTACCGAATTCGAATCCCTGTGATGGGAGATACGAACTCGGCAATATGGGTGGTCACCGCAGTTTTCTGCGATTCCAGAATTGGGTCTGCTCGCGCCCACTTGGACGCTATTTTTTCGCCTAGGGGTACACATTTTTCGAGGTTGGCTATTATACAAATATGAAAGAGGGTTAAGGGGTGAGCATACCGGTGAAGACGGAACGACGTTTGGTTGAGCGAGTCGACGGGAAACAACTCCGGAGCGAAGGTGCCTCGTGTGGGAATCTGTAGTGCGCGAGGTCGGAGTCGTCGGGATGGTTTGGACGGCTTGGCGGGGTTCTCTGGCTGCGGTGACGGCTCTAGATGAGAAGAGGGGGTCTGAATATTTTAGGTTAGGGTTTTATGAAATAATATATATATATATATATTTATATAGGATAGGAAGAGAGAAGAGAAAAAAAAAGGAGTTTCCGTGTGAAAAGGGGGGGCGCTGTGTAATAGAATTATGGGAATGAAAATTTGCTTTAGTTGTTTGCTTGAAGTTGCTGGTTTGTTTTGGTTGCTAACGTGGGGAAAGGAGTTAGTTATTAGTATCATTATTATTATTATTATTAGTTATTATTAATTATTAGTTTATTATTAATGGTTTATTAGTTAATCATTATTTAATAATTCTTTTTCTTTCTTTTCTTTTTAAAATATATATACACATATATATATATTTGTATATACATATATATATATATATATATATATATATATATATATATATATATATATATATATATATATATATATATATATATATATATATATATATATATATATATATATATATATATATACTCATAAGAAAATTTATGGATTGGAATAATGCACACCATTAGGCTAGCAACTGCTTAAGGGGTCTCCTACATGAAATAAATTAGAAAAAATTCCTGATGGTCCCATAAATCCTCTAAGTGCCCGAACACTTAAAATAAAATTTATTAAAAATCTATTTCTCCTAATTAGCCACTAAATACTATATTTAAATTATTAATTAATAAAAAAATAATAAATACGGTTTTTAGAAATAGGGGTTTTACACTCTTTCCTGCTTTCGTGTTGGTTTTATGAATATATTTTCGTACATATTTTAATTTATTTCATTGCTTGCATTCTTCGAACTTCACATTCATATCTAATTCTGGGAGAAAGAGAAGAGAATGTATAGATTATATGTTGGTGCCGATGCGGACGATCGTGTAGGCGACGCTCAAGCGGGACACTGAAGGCCTTTCTCTCTCTCAGCTATTCACCAACCAGTGAGTAGCTTTAGCTTTGACCTTTATTTCCAAGTCTTCACATTTAATAAAATGACTCTCTTGTCGTGTGCTAGATCAACGATACCTTAATAAAATAATCAAGATAAAAAGAAGATTATGCTTGAATACTTGATGCTTGTCAAATAAAAATAAAAAATAATCACAGTATTGCTTGCTTGCTTGCTTTTCGTACATGTATATCTGTGCTGCTCTATATAGAACTACTTCATTATCATTGTTACAATAAGTAGTATAGATTTTTACAATGTGGTAGGTAGACCATTGTAACACCCCATTCCGTTCAAGCGGACTGCCGATTCAAACGGCAAAAGTGCAATGTCCTGACCCGCTTTGCTCAGGCGATAATACTCGTTTGAGGCAAAGGATATCCAGACTTGTCCCTACAGAATTTCGGCTTAGGCTTTCAGAGGCTCGCTTGACGTATCGCTCAACCGAGGCGAATCATTGCTAAGGTGGGTGGCTACGGTGAACTTGTCTTTGCTTAGCCAGCACACATAAAATCTGGAATGATACATGCTAGTCACTAGGTGAATCACCCCCTGCATGCTAATAAGAATTTAACGCACCTATCTAAGGAAATAATCCAAACTCGTATTGCTTATGCTAGAACTTGAAATTGAAACATTGCTTATCTTCAGACCCTCGCATGCTACCCTTGCCTTGTGCAACTAGAACCGCTATGCCTCATTTCAATGCTTGTCGCATAAACTATGCCAAGATCGTGAATACTTTGTATGTCATGCATTCATTTAGGTTCTCCTCGAAAGACTATCTAATAGTCGTTTCGTGCATAAATAAACCTGAATGTATCCGGGACCGTTGGGTCGCTAAGGCAATTCCCGAACCAGGAAATTTGTACCATGAATGAATGAATCCCAGAATTATAGCTCATGGAGCAGACTACTAAATCAACTGGCCTGGCAATCAATACACTATTGTGAACAATCCTGCCTCAACAAGTTCTATATATATATCCTGCCTCGAACTCGTTCCATACCGAACTTGTTCTCTATATATATACATACTGCCTCGAACTTGTTCCTGTACCAGACCAGAGACCTGAAGTTAGAGACCTGCATGTCGTGGATAACTTGTTAACAAGTGAGATCCTCGGATCTTTGTTCCTGCAGACGATCTCCGGGGCACCGGGCTGATCCGATCCGGACAGGAACCCTGTTAGTCTGCCTGCTTCGGGCAGAATGGCGTGTAGCGCCTGTGAACTTATCCTTCATGCCATTCTTTCTCACAGACTAAGTAGCCGCCTGCCTCGGAAGGAATGACCTGTAGCGCTCCTTATTCGTGTGTTACATTTCATTTTCTTTCATGTGCTACACCTGTCCTTTATGGCTATGCCAGCGACTCCTGTTCATATAGATAAGTCATCCTCGCTTAGCGGCTATCCACGTGCGAGTCATTGCATCGCATCAAATTAATAACTGAATACCTGAACGATCATGATACAATGACTCTCGTGTTGCATATGCTATTGCCTTGGTTTTCATATATGCTGCTCGTGCTTGAATTAACAATATTTGCCTTGGACAGGGAAGGTCAAATGGTAAGTTGTTAAGTCTCGTCGTGTTTCCTCTCATGTCGCACTGCCACACGAGTTAGGTTATTCAATCTTTGCATGAAACTGATCCTAAGGCAAACTAGAAAGACAACACTTGTTTATATTCAATCTTTGCACGGTGCTAAGGCGTGGAGATCACTCCGAAGCAGCGCTGCGTCCGGAACTGAAGCACGTATATAAGACATAATGTTGGAACATCGTCCGAACATCGTCTGTACAATCATTTCATAATTGTAGCCACTTGGCACGCTTTTATTGTTTCAGAGAGAGAGGCTTGAGCGACTTGTAATCTCGGCTATACGCCGCTTGTAACACTTGTTTATATCAATAAAGAGTTGCTTTACTTCCACTTGTGTTATTCAATGCTTTCGCTATATTGTCGACCACTACTAGAAAAAGCGAGATTAGCGACGTATTTTAGCGACGTCAAAAGAAACGTCGCTAATAATATATAAATTAGCGACTCATTATAAACACGTCGCTAGACGTCGCTAAATGGCGACATTTAGCGACGTTTAGCGACTTTTAATACGATTTTAAAAGATAAGTCGCTATAAGTTCAATTAAGGTCGCTAAACGTCGCTAAGATGTCTAATTTAGCGACGTTTAGCGACGTATATAGCGACATTTAAACTCAAAATATTTAGCAACGTGTTTAGCGACGTCCTTTACGTCGCAAATATTTAATTTAGCGACATTTTTTATTGGACGTCGCTAAACGTCGCTAAAATTTGGTTAATTAGGGGTCGGTTTCATTTTTCCCCGTCAGTTGAAATTTCGATTCGAAAACATATTTCCCCCCCCCCTCCCCAGCTCCGTCGACCGCGACTACTCCGGCAAGGTATACTCTCTCTCTCTCTCTCTCTCTCTCTCTCTCTCTCTCTCTCTCTCTCACAGGACACATATGATATTGACACAAACACGACACACACACTGACACTGACACAGACACAGACACGGCACACACACACACTGACACAGACACTGATCTGGACCTAGGGTTAGGGTTAGGGTTAGGTTTTTTGACATGGGGTTAGGGTTAGGGTTAGGGTTAGGTTTTTTGACATGGGGTTAGGGTTAGGGTTAGGGTTAGGTTTTTTGACAATGTTCATGCATGTGCGATCACGTAGAGATCAGATTTTAATTTCTTCTTTCAAGTATAAAATAAATAAATAATATGGATCGATGAATAAGAAAGAAAGAACATAAGTGTATTTATTTGCACTTTTGCAATATATATATATATATATATATATATACATACATACATACATACATACATACTAATTGTTTGATTTTGTGGTTACTATTCATTGGTCCAATGGAGGAGGGGAAAAAATGATGGCTATTATTGAATCCATGTTCATATGTCATGACTACGTACATTGGGTGAACAAATTAGAACTAATTCCTGAATATTCGTACAACAACTGATCATGTGATCAAATTAATTAGAACGCCAATTATTCGACCAGGAAGTGTATGATCTAAGCAACCGTCCTTAATTGTGCCCCAAGAATTTTGAGCTCTAGCTACTTCCTCGTTCCACTCCCAATATATATAGGGGTTAATTGTCGAAAGCAAAGTACTGCGGAGTTATGTATCTCAGTTCCTCACCCTACTGCCAGTTTTAAGAAGTGCCTAATGGTCTAAATAATATGACTATAACAGTTGAATTAGCTAAACGAAACTTACAAATCAGCTTAAATAAATAAAGGATTAATTTCAACACTTACTGAAATCACTAGCTAGCAGTATGAAGAGCCTCTAATGGAGCAAAGATATCATCGCAGCATGCATCATTAAGGACATGCATCTCAAGAAACTTATTGGCTTCGGCTGGAGCCTACTACACTAAAATCCGGACACTGACACAGAAGTGGGTTAAGGTATAGTAGTAAAGTGGTATTAAGATATTATTTGGGTAATGTTATATATATATATATATATATATATATATATATATATATATATATATATATATATATACTGCTTTTCCAATAACAGACACTGACACAGACACAGAAGTTAATTTTGCATGTAATGATTTATATGATACATACTGTCAATTTTGCAGAAGTATCTAGAAATGGATATGAATTACTATCTGCGTCATCGTTCGTGGATGTACAACCGTCATCCTGATGACATGTGCGGTGTGCGGGATAAATTCATTGAGGGTGTACAGCAGTTCCTGCAGTTCACCAAGGCGTTCCCTCAGTACATGGACGGTACCAAAATTAAGTGTCCATGTGTGAGATGTCGCAACAGGAAATATCATCCAAAAGTGGAAGTTACATATTATTTATACTCGAAGGGCTTTACGCCGAATTACTATCAGTGGACCGCGCACGGAGAACTTTTATCTCTAGTATCAGAGTCGGAGCCCTATGTGGAGCCGTATATGGATGTCCAAGACCACGATGCTTACGACGACGGGTTGGTGAACATGGTTTATGATGCGGCGGGGCCTAGTTTCAATCCTGACAATTATGATGCGGCGGGGCCTAGTTTCAATCCTGACAATTATGATGCGGCAGGACCTAGTTTCAATCCAGACAATTATGATGCAGCTGAGGAGGCACCGAATGCCGATGCTGCAAAGTTTATGGAGTTGCTTGAGAATGCAAGGATTCCACTATATCCTGGTTGTGAGGACCATTCACCGTTGGAGGTGGTTACAAGATTATTGAGCATCAAGTCCGATTTTAACATGTCGCAAGAATGCTATAATCGACTGCTCGATTTGATTATAGAGATCTTGCCCGAGGGTGCAAAGTTGCCTAAAGACTTCTATCGATCTAAGAGGATGGTGAGATCGCTTTGGATGGGATACGAGAAAATCGATGCATGTCGCAATGGGTGCATGTTGTACTACAAAGACGACAAGGATGAAGATGCGTGTAGATTCTGTGGTGCTGATCGCTACAAGGCCACTGTTAGAGGAAAGTCTGTCGGTGCAAGAAAGCCTACCGATTCGATGCACTACTTGCCTTTGACGCCGCGGTTGCAGCGGTTGTTTATGGTTAAGGAGACTGCAGAAAACATGAGTTGGCACAGGCGAAAACAGATCGAAGGAGTATTGGATCATCCATCCGATGGAGAAGCATGGAAGCACTTTGATCGAGAGTATCCACATTTTGCCGAGGAAGCGCGTAATGTCAGATTGGGGCTCTGCTCTGACGGTTTTACCCCATTTGGACTTTCGGGCTCCCAGTATTCGTGTTGGCCTGTGATCGTCACTCCGTACAATCTACCGCCTTGGATGTGCATGAAGACTCCGTATATGTTCCTAACCATTATTATCCCGGGTCCGAACAATCCGAAGAGGAACATCGATGTATACTTACAGCCTTTGATAGATGAGTTGAATCAGCTGTGGGAAGTAGGTGCCAACACGTACGATGTTTCTAGAAAGCAGAATTTTCAGATGAGGGCAGCACTTATGTGGACCATCAACGACTTTCCGGCCTATGGAATGTTATCGGGATAGAGCACCCATGGTCGTCTCTCATGTCCGTATTGCATGGACCGTTCTCAGGCTTTTCGTTTGAAACACGGAGGCAAACCGTGCTTCTTCGATTGTCATCGACAATTTTTGCCGAAGGATCATCCGTACCGGAGGAATCGGAATGCTTTTCGTGCGGGAGTTATGGAGAAGGCCAATCCACCTCCAAGGTGGCCCGGATGCACGATATGGGAAGAGGTAAAATATTTACCAAGTGCTATCGAAGAGCCTGCTAAGGGGTACAAGTGTGACGGATTTGGTCGCACCCATAACTGGACGAAGAGGAGTATATTCTGGGATCTGCCATATTGGAGCACCAATCTGATCAGACATAACCTTGATGTCATGCATATCGAGAAGAATGTGTTTGATAACATAATTAATACTGTAATGGATATAAAGGGGAAGACGAAAGATAATCCGAAGGCCAGGTTGGACTTAGAAGACATATGTAGACGTCCTGCATTGCATCTGATAGAGGAGGGGAATGGAAAGTTAAAGCAACCTAAGTCAGTTTTCTCACTGGATAAAGAGGATAAAGGTAGACTTTGTAGGTGGATTCAGGGTCTAAAGTTTCCAGACGGGTACGTGTCAAACTTGAGAAGATGCGTCGACCTCAAGGAGAACAAACTAGTAGGTATGAAGAGCCACGATTGTCATGTATTCATGGAGAGGTTAATTTCGATTGCATTTCGGGAATTCTTATCGCAGGTCGTTTGGGACCCATTGACAGAGTTGAGCATATTCTTCAGAGATCTTTGTTGTACTAAGTTGCTCGTCGATCGTCTAGAAAAGCAAGAGAGGGACATTGCGGTAACACTATGTAAGCTCGAGAAGGTGAGCATATTCTTCAGAGATCTTTGTTATTCTTCAGAGATCTTTGTTGTACATTAACGAATATATGTATTATATTTTGACTGTATAATGCTTTGAGATATGTATCACATTTTGACTGTAGAATGTAGTATATATTTGTGTTTCTCTATATTCATCATATGTTGTTATCAGATATGACAGGACGACGCGAAGGATTCGGCAGGTCCCGAGGTAGACAGAGTGCCACTCCGGTACTGCCTACTGTTGGTTCCGGATCATCGTCGCCCAGTACTCCAGTATATCGAGCAGCCACATCTCCGACTACGACGTGGCATCACTCCTGGGACGAGTAGTTCCAGGCGTGATAGTACTCGTGATAGTACTCCCTCGTCCAGCGTTCCTCCTGCTGACGGAACCATGGAGACTGATGAGCATGTAGAGGAGGTCGTGCCGACATTGTCCCAGCATCAGCAAGATCCTCCATGCGCACCACCGGAGGAGACGAGGACAGAGATTTGGGCCGACGGTACAAAGTAAGTCAATTAGATGGTTTAGTATATATTTGTGTTTCTCTTTATTCATCGTATATTGACTTTTTCAGTAATCTAAATTATTATTTCTGTATAGATATCGTCCATCGTCGGTTCAGAGACGCCTGGGCCAATTTCTGAGGAACAACTACGGTGGCCCTTGGATCAACTACTCTGAGGCTCCGGAGGAGAGGAAGGCGTTCTGGTTTGCGCACTTCCAGGTAAAAGTATATTAAATAAATCTTCTAATTTATGCATATTCGTGATGCTAACTTAATGAATTATTTATTGTAGCAAACGTATTTTTATCCTCCGCACCGGGCCGAGTTGATCGAGCGGCTCTTTCCTACCGTTGCCGCCAAGCTTATCCGAGATGCTCTGGATGACCAGAAGGCTCGTGATCGTGCTGGAAAACCGATCCAAGGTTGGATCACGCCTGAGCAGTGGACTGCGATGAGGGCTAGATTCGACGATCCGAGCTACAAGGAAAGGTCTAAGAAGGCCAAGGCGGCTAGGCAGAATGCTGCCAAGTGGTGTGGTGGCTCGATTTCGATGACGGAACATTTCCGTCGTTTGGTATGTTTTTTCTTTTAAAATATATTATTTTAATATAAGTACCATAAAATGGTACTTGGAAAAAATATTTAAGTTTAGTAATAAAAAATATATTTTTAACAGGTACAGAGGGGTGAGGATGCAAACATGGTGACCGTCTTCTTGGCCACCCATCGCAAGGACGGAAATCTCATTGATGAGAGGGCCTCACAGACCTATGTAAGTATTACTTTACTTTGTGTTTATTTTAATATAACTTAGGCAATTATTGAGTTTCCAAACCTTTTCTAGGCCGAGTATCTTAGGCTTCGTGAGCGGGCGACTGCTAGTGCACCTACACCTGGAGAGGCTGGTGCTTCATCGCAGCCCGGTCCATCTCCGTCGGCGGACGACCTGTGGGTGACCGCAGCTGGTGGTCTCCAGAGGGGTACGTACTACGGTACGGGCTCCTATGGCGCCCTGGTTGCGACGCAGTCATCTAGGGCCTCCCCGACAGCTGTGCATTCCACACACCCCTCGCAGTCGCAGCCCTCGCAGTCGTCGGCCAGAGTCCAGGAGGCCGTCCAGGAGGCCGTTGACCGTCAGATTGCGTCTCTCCGTGACGACTTGCTGCGAAGTATGGAGGACCAGTCCCGGTCCCAGCCGCAGGCGGACGATCCGATGCTTATCGCACGATTGGATATGCTCGACCGCAGCATGACGAAGCTACGAGAATTGACAAATGATATTAGAGCCTCCAATGATCGCAACATCATGGAGCTGCAGGCGTCACAGCTATCGATGGGCGAGAAGCTGACGAGGATGCATGCGTCACAGCTATCGATGGGCGAGAACCTGACGAGGATGCAGGATTCAATGGGTGATAGCAGTACGAGGCTGTTATCTACCCTGGATTCTTACAACCAGCGACTCGCAGACTTGGAGCGGGTACGGCCGCCACCGACGTCACTGCCTTCTCCATCGACATCGGTGTCGATTCCACGGGACGAGTATGAGGAGTTGTTATCCTTGAAGCGCGCCGCTGGTCAGCCTCCTGCAGATCCGTAGTAGTCTAGTTATTTTTATTATTATTTATGAATTATTGGTACTTCAACAATAGACATGATGTATGATGCTTCTTGTGGTCTTGAATTTTTTAGTTAATTTAATTGGATTATATAGTTATCCACATTTAATTGGATTGATACTTCTTGTGGTTTTTAATTTAATTGGATTATATAGTTAACTAGATTGAATCATGTTGGTGTGTATGATGAAGATGCTGTAAAACTGCAGGGAATCACCAATATTTGATTCTGAATTTTTTTTTTTTTTAAATTAGCGACGTTATTAGCGACGTGTAGCGACGCTTAGCGACGTTAATTTACGTCGCTAATTACGTCGCTAATCAGCGACTCTGTAAAACGTCGCTAAGTTCGTCGCTAATGACGTCGCTAAAGTCGTCGCTAAGCGTCGCCAATTGCTGACATGGCAAGTATAGCCAGGTCATTAAAGACGTCGGTGTAACGTCGCGATTGACGTCGCTAATCAGCGACGTTTAGCGACTTTAATAAACGTCGCTTTTTAGTGACTTGGCGTCGCAAAACGTCGCTAAATTTAGCGACACATTAAAGTCGCTAAAAAACGTCGGCATAGCGACGTTTAGCGACGTTTTTTGTTTTAGCGACTTGGTATTTTCCGACTGCTTCAGAACGTCGCTAATTACGTCGCTAAACCTAATTAGCGACGATTTATTGTTATTTAGCGACGTTTTTAGACGTCGCTAATTTGACTTTTTCTGGTAGTGGACTCAGTGAACTTGTTACCAAATCGCCTATGCGTTTATGATTCTGCTGCACTCGAACAAATCTGTGCGACTCTGTGGCTTAGAACTCTTACCGCCAGCCAATGAACCACGGTCTTGCACAGGCGTGGCTCACGCTCGTGCGGCATCACGCCCGGAAGGGTTCAAGCGATCGTTCCGCGGGAGCACTGGCGCAGTGATTCTCGCCTAGCGGGAACGGCCATACGGGAGACCGGGGCATAATATGTTGGTATCTGTCACGCCCCAGTCCCAAAATACGTAGGACCAGGAATACGTGACACGTCAGCTACGCAATCGACCAGACTCTGGTCTGACTCGAATACGTATAAGCTGTAAATATAAAGGGCACTATCTAGATATCCCATAAATGTAAACCTCTATGTCTCAATCCACAATGTACAGCAGTATACAAGAAAGAGCTATATGCGCTAAAGTCGGCCGCCCAATAACACACAAACTCGAATAGACTCGAGAAGAGATGAGTCTACAAATACTAGGCTACAACAGCAGGTGAATAATCAATAAGGATAAAGTAACCATAATGTCGGTGGAAATGATATGAGTACCTGGTACAGTACCCGCAAGACATGCCACTCCATCAGCAACTCCAAATGCTCCGTAATCGTCTATGCTGCAAAACCAGCAGGGAACCAGGTCCTCAGAGGGACGTAACAAGGTATAAAAATACAGCATGTCAAAGTACAACAGAAAGTACAAGTGCAACGATGGTGCAGTCTAGCATAACCAACTAAGTGAGACACAGTTTGAAGACAATGTTCGACGCGTGGACTGTCCAAAATAAAATCATAGCTCCGAACACAGAGACACACGGGGCATACCGTAGCTCCGAGCACAGAGTCACACGGGTGATACACTACTCTAGAATACATGATAACTACATATACATATATAAGCACGTGCAGAGGAGCCCAAACGTCTAGTAACTGTCTTCCCCTTCCCAAGCGGTCAACGATGGTGCGCTGAACCTGAACCTCTATCTAACAGTCTCGACACACAGAATAACTCAACAGACGCGACCCTAAGGTTGTCCCAGCCTCTGGTCATGATGTCAGTATCAGGATACAGGAATCTGGCACGATCACAATGTATGAATATGTCCTGGGGTATCGATATACTCAGGTACGTACATCGAGGTGTTACAAACATCTAACAAATCACTCTAAGACGTTACGATGAACATCTGCACCCGGTTGTGATCCGGACGTGAAGTATCGAACGTAAACATAAATACGTGCACGATGTACATAAAGAACAATAAATATCTGTAATATGAAATACAGGGTGGCAAGGTACACTTGCCTGCGTGCGGCTGCTGACGGGGATCCGGTACCACGTCCAAGTCCTCAGGTCCCGTAGTACCTAGAGATGAGATACAAACCAAAATCAATAATCTATTCCACGTCAAACAGTGATGCGACACACATCTATACATAAGCTCAGTCTCAGCTATGACTCACAGGGACAAGACGCTAGAGGGTTGATCCAGGTTGACTCGGAGTACGTTACATCTACTCAAACTAATCTCCTGTACAATATCATCAAATCCAACCTCAATTACGATATTCAGTTAATCAAACCCTGATCCAATCCTCAGTCTCCTCTGGCCTTTATAGACATTAGCATTACGTTTAATTATGTCTTCCTCAAAATAATTACTCATTAAATATTAGGCCTTCCTTTATAACCTTCATTACCATTTCACCATATAAACTACTCCTCAATTAACTTATTGTCATTTTACCACTCTCAAAAGAATAGTTATTATCTAGTTAAACCTTCACAGACATTTGTTCAGTATTCAAACACTCTCTCACAAATACATATATGTATTCCTCAATCGATTCCGTTATTATAATCAAATCCTCAATCTTATGAACGACATAATGATATCACACACCATCTCACCATAAATCACCTGCTCATCAATACTAATTAATATGTAAATAAAATAATGTAATAAACCCTAAATCTCAATGCCTTCAAACCTTAAACTCAACATAGCATATGTAAGCCTCAACTAAATCTAAAACATTCACATCCAGCATATAAAAGCCCTAAGTATCAATCCTGTATTTAACCAACAATTTCATACATTCGAAAAGTAATCAACCCTAAAATGAATACATATATAAACCCTATTTATGTTATAACCACAACCATGTGTGGAATTACTCCCTAAAACTAATAACCCATTAACAATGCATTACACAAAACATTAACACTGGACAAAACTCATTATACAAAATTTATAGAGAGGGGGGAGTGGTTCACCTTGGCGAGGTGACGATGCTGGCCGGTGGGGTCGACAGCGAGGTGGGGGAGGCCCGCCGGAGTCAAGTCATGATGGTCAGGGGGGTGCTCGGCTGAAGGTGGTGTTAGCCGGGTGTGGTGATGGGGGCAATGGCGTGTGGTGGTGGGAAGTCGGAGTGGAGGTGGGGTGAGCCGCTGGCACGCCGGAGAACAGCAATCGAGGGGAGTATGGAAGCTGGAGGTGGTGGTGGTAATGAAGCTGGCGGTGCTCGTGGCAGTCGAGGGTGGTGGGTCGTGGTTGGAGAGGTCGGGGCTCGCCGGAGTGTTGTTGAAGACGAGGGTGGTGGCGTCTGAAGTTGGGTCGAGGGAAGCTCCGGCAATGGCGAGTTGGGGGTGCATTGGTTGCTCGCGGCAACGCCGGTGGTGAGGAGAGCAGTTGGTTAAGGAGGAGTGGCCGGTCGGGGGGAAGCAGCAGCTCCGTGAAGTCGAAGGATAGCCGGACGACTGTACGAGGAGGCCGGAGTTAGGGTGGCCGGCCGGATCTAATGAAGTGGGGTGGTGCAGGCTGGCCGTGGCGAGGTGGCTGGAAGTACAGTGGTCGTGGTGGCTGCCTTGCTCGGCCGGAGTGAGGCTCGGGATGGGGAGGCCGGAGTCGTCGATGCAGCAGTCAAATCCGCGTGGAGGTGGCCGAGGAGTGGAACTGGGGCAGTACCGGGGGTAGTCGGTGGAGGTGCGGGGGATCTCGGCCCGGGGAGGAATAGTGCTTGGCCGGAGTGTGGGTGTTGTATTAAAGAGCAGTTGAGGAGGAAGAAGAAGAAGAAAAGAAGAAGAAAGGAAGAAGAAAAAAAAACTTGCATATGGCTGTGAGTGTATGGAGGGAGGAGATAGAGAGAGGGGGTGGGGTTCTCCATGTGTTAGGATTAGGGCCGGCCTTGGGGGAAGAGTGTGATGGTGAGGTTTTATAGGGAGGTATGATGTAGATTGTGTGGTGAGGATGCTTCCAAATTTGAATGGGTGGTGGAGATTACATACTTCATCCAATTGAAAGGGAGAGGGAGGCTTGACTTGGTCAAAGGAGAGGGCTTCTCCATTTGGCCTAGACCAATGAGGTTTTGACACGTGTTCAACATTTGTAAATTAGCCCCTTAAGTTTGGGTATTTGCACAAACACACAAAATGATGGAAAAATTGTGGGAGAAATTATGTTTGGTATTTTGTAGGGTAAGGGGGTGTTGTGTGTTTGGCATGGACTTAATTAAATGGGCATTGGGATTAATTAGGGATTAAAATAGGATTAGTCAAAATTGGTATCCCCGATTTAAATAGAATTAAAGTGTCCTGCGCTTTTAAATTAAATGGGGGCACTTGGGATCAAAATTTGGAAATGACACAAAGGTCAAAAATGGTGGGGGCTTGGAGTCAGTCTTGGATCCTTTAGTTGGTCCGGCTCAACGGGTTAAGTTGGCATCTCAAAATTGAAGGTAATGACACAGGTATCCGACACAGAATTAAATTATGGGATTTAGGATACGGGAAATTGTGCAATTAATTTAAGGCACAACGGATTTGATTTTGTGTGATGGAAAAGTCCAGTGCCTAAATTGGCGAGTCAAGTCAGAAGTACAATAGTCCGATGGGATTTATGGGCTGATATTGGGCTCCGAATAAATCAACAAGGATTGGGCGCGCCAAGGGTTTAATTAATAAATAACAAACAAATGCAACCCTACTCTAAACCTCAAAGATCTGCTGCTAAACCAAAATTTTCCAATCCATACCTGACTATCTATAGAATTAATTGAGGGGGGTTTACATTCTTCCCAACTTAGAAAAATTTTGTCCCCGAAATTAAAAGTAAAGCATGATAATAGCTAAGAGAATTTAAAAACAACTAGTAATCAAATGACGTACGTAAATTCGAACCTTGCTCCTCAAATAAATACGGAAACCGCTGTCGAATGGAATCCTCACGCTCCAAGGTAGACTCGCCTGGCGAATGATGCTTCCATGCAACTCTGACCAGTCGAATAGTCTGCCCTCTCAAAGTCTTCTCGCTGCGATCGAGGATCTCAACTGGCTGCTCTACGTAAGATAGACTGGGCCCGACTGTAATCTCCGAATGATCAAGCACGTGGCTAGGGTCTACGACATATCTCCTCAGCTGTGATACGTGAAATACGTCATGCACTCCCTCTCAGGATGGAGGCAATATGTAAACTCCCTCACCCAAAATAGATATTTTGTGTATATTTTATATTATTATATTTATTATAGATGTTGAAGTTATTTAGAGCATTCTCTTAGTTAATTAGAAAATAATTTTTTTTTTGTATATTTACTTATATAAATATTTATTTAGAATTATTTTTAGGCTATTTAGATTATTGGAATTTTTCCATAATTTTTAGTTAATTAAAAACTAGTAACACTAATTTTCTAGGACTTTAAAGAATTTATTTTATGTTCAAACTTAACTAAAAATATCCTAAAATTTTATTTTAGGTTCTAAATAATAAAATATATTTTCTAGAATTTTTTGGGAATTTTCTGATTATTTTTAGCATTTATTTGAGTTAATTATGAAAAACTGAATTAAAAACTAATTTCTGAAAAAGAAAACCCAAAAAGTAATTAATTCTGCCCAGTCAGCAAACAGGGGGCCCACCTGTCAGCCTCCAGCAGCGAACAGTGCCGGGCCCGCCTGTCAGTGACCGCGGGGTGGAGCCGAGCCGACCTCGAGCCGAGCCGAGTCAGAGTTCGACTCGGACTCAGCTGAGCCGAGCCGCGTCAGTTTTGGACCGTCCGATTTGGGCAGGGCAGCATGGATGGCTGCCACGTAGCGCTTTCCGAGCCGCGGCTGCACTCTCTCTCCTCTCTATATATATATAATAGTTTAAGTTATTTTCTAGGGTTTTTCTTGAGCCAATTTTTGGAGAATTGCCATCTAGGGTTCCTTCATCTTCCAGAAGCCATTGCGCATAGCTCCGGACTCCAAACGAGGCCTAGTTTTTTTTTTAGAACGATATTGAGGTTATATTTCTGATTATGTAAATTTTTTTTCGATATTATTAGTATGAAATTCTGGAAAATTCGTAGAGCACAGCATGTCCAAAAATAGACGTGTTTCGATATTTTCACAATTTCGGGAGAACCCGGAATCAGAATCACGAACCGTTTAAAGTTTCGGAAAGCTAATGTATAGATAATTGACATATGTTTTTCCCAGAATTTAATTCGAAGTATTTATATACTGTTAATTCTGTAGAACTTCTAGGTTAGAATTTAACCATTGGTGCACAATACAAAATTTGTATGTGCCATAATTCCCATACGAATTTGAATTCGGACGAGCCGTAAATTCCAGCATATTTTTGACGCTGAAATCTACAAGAAATCATGTATGAAAGTTGAGTTTGTGTCGGTTGACTTTTTGGTCAACAGATCGCCTCGATTTGTGTGCCATGAGTCTCGAGTTGATAAAATTCAGTTTTTTTGGACAAAATTTAGGAATTAACATAAAAATTAGAATAATAAGATTAAAATAGGATTTTAGAGTAATTATGCCAGAATTAAATAAATTAAAATAAATTATCTTTTGACATGATAAATTTGTAATACATAGGATATTGGATTTGTTCTGCGCGACTTCTGGAGCAGGTTATTGGTACATCGCAGCTTCCTTACCAGGCAAGATACCTTGCCAAATTATTTACAGTACTTTGCATGCTATTTATATTTCTGTTTAGTCATTGTCTGTGTAGTTTCGTTCAGTTATAGTCATTGCATGTGTAGTTAGTTCAGTCATTACTATATATATTAGATATATTGACACACACTTGACACCTAGTATCATGAGAGGACAATCATTAGGCGTATGGGCTTTTAACCACTCTGGTAAACCGTAGTATATAGTTCGCACTATGGGCGTGTGTCGCGCTGGTCGCTACCCCAGAGGTATGTCGATTTCTGTAGAGTCGCGCTGGTCGCTACCCCAGAGGTATATCGATTTCTGATGTCCATTGGCATATGTGTGAGTTGTGAGGCTTAGATCGAGTAGCCTACCCTTGCCCATACGTCAAAATGTTGTCCTCATTTGCATTCATATAGATTGTCTTGTACAGCGTACTTATTTATTTTCAAATATTATGCATGTTTACTGTACTCAAATTGGCTCGTATTTTCTGTATCTTGTTACGTCCCTCTGAGGACCTGGTCCTCTGCCAGGTGTATCTGTTCTTGAGTATTTGCAGGATCGCAGATTTGGATGATTACTTGTGATCCGAGGATGTCTTCTCTTCGAGCTGTGATTGATAGCTGGTATTCTTATATTGTATTGTGGTATTATACTTATATTGTATATACTTTTCCATTCGAGTTGGTAGTGGATTTGTTTCCATCCAACTATCATCCTTAGCTACTTATATTGAGATCTAGTTATATAGATGATGGTTATTTGTTTATATTGATTTTCTGTGGATGAGATCTAGAGTATACCCTGTGACTTATGACATATGTTTTATACCACTTGTGGATTTGATATTCATATTTCAGCGTACGTGTGGATTTGGTTTCCATATATTGGAGTTGCCATATCCATGCGGCTGGCATGCTTACGTGTCCTAGTCCTACGTATTTTTGGGACTGGGGCGTGACATATTTTTGTGGTGGCCCATGCAGGTCGAGAGCATATTGTCTCGGTTACGTTACTGTACCGAACAAGCCTGCACCTAGGACTAGAGTATAGGATCTCATCCACAATTGACTATGATTCATCTTCCTCCTCCCTATTCTATTTGAATAATTGCATCCTGCTTGATTCCTGTACTTCCCTAATAGTTCTTTGAGAATAGCCTTCTGCTAGAATATAGGAACCCCTATTATTAGGATGATAATTATGGTAGCACACCTATTAAGAATACAACGAGAATATAGACACACCACTAAGTTTAGAATATCTAGTGAACCCTAGAATTCCTTATCTATAGATTGGTTTACTATTACCCCTTGATGTATTATGAGGATGTGAGGGTAGTATAGACGCTACTAGAGTTAGAAGTTTTACCATAATGTTTGACACCTAGTATCACATAGTCTTTTGACCTAGTAATTGAAGTGTAACCGAATGATATTTATCGCATGCTAGCAAAAGACGACAGTGTTTATTCAGACCATAAAATTTAGAGGTCCTTGCCCTATTTGGTCAACTAGCGACTTAGATAAGGAGGTTGTATGATAACTGTAGAGATTGTAGAGTCTTTTATTATTATTGCTTATGTTGTTTTTGCTTTTGCGAACTTGAATTATTTTGTAACTTCTCACATCATAATCCAGCGTTATATTTTCTGTGCTACCTTGAATTATGCTGCTATTATAGCCTAGTTTTTGCAAGCTTAATCTTATATCGAGCTTTTTCATGACATATGTGTTATTGGGGCCTGATCAACCACACTAATACAAATTGTCTAATCAGAATCAGTGTATTATGGTCTAGCTAGCCATAATGCGCTTAATTCGCCCTTCGCAATAGTATTTTACGTGGATTGAGATGTATAGTTGACCAGTAGACAAATATACTTATCCTCTAGATACGACAAAGCATATCATATCAAGTACATAACTGCACTGATGTGAGCATGCGAATAGGAAATTACCAAATTAAGATTTTAATCCACAACTGTCTTGACAATTCGCATTTGAATTCTTTAAACGCTTTGATTCCCATACTTCCATTCTATTACCCCTTCTTGAACTCTTTTCCATTGCTTTCCATCTTCCCTTGTTTCGGAAAGATGAAATCTCGTGCTTGGAAATAAGTGATACACGGATAGTACAAGATATACCCCATAGGCCAATCACATTATTTGGTGACTATCTTTCATAATTGATTAAGGGCATATCACATATGATATAATTGGTGTTAAAGTTTTGAGGATTGAATGACATGAGAAAATAAATTAAGGAATATTTTTCTTAAATGTAAGAGCCTTATATGATAGATGGATAAATTCTAAGTTGGGTAGAAATTGTATTATTAAACTTGAGGAGAATTCTTTTAGATTGTGATCAAGTAGGATTAGATTGAGAGATTAAGTCCTTTTAAATATGGAGAATTTTAAAAGAAGGATTAAGATAATGAGGATTTAACGAATTTTAAAATCTTGATATTGCGGACCAAATATTTATACTTTGAGCACATGATTTAAATTTTGAATATTGAAGGATGAATCATCGATTTAAATTTTGAGGATAAATATAGAATTTTAGACTTGAACAATTGGTGAATTAGATTTAAATTTTACAATTTGATGATTTGAATTAAAAGTTCAATTTTGATTAGTGGGTCACCTATTTGAAATATTGAGGATGTAAATTGAGTTTAAATATTTGAAGAGTAAAAAAATCTTAGGTTGAGAATAGGAATAAGATTTGATTAAAATTGTTTATTGTTCAAAGTCTAGAGAAGATTATGATAGTTAGAAATTGTGATATAAATTTTGATGTGGGATGTCATATAGACTTGAGTTAGATTTGGATGTTGATTATTTAAAAATCGAGAAGAGATTACGACAGGTTGAATTTTGATTTAAACAGTGGTTATCTTAATTTTGAAGTGATCGCGATAGATTTGAATAGATTTTGTTATTTAAATTTTTGGAAGAGATTGCGATTGACGTACCTTATGTACGAATGTGAAGGATTTAACAAATTATGCCTTATTTTAATTTCGAGGACGAAATTATTTTAAGTTGGGTAGATTGTAAACTCCCTCACCCAAAATAGGTATTTTGTGTATATTTTATATTATTATAGATGTTGAAGTTATTTAGAGCATTCTCTTAGTTAATTAGAAAATAATTTTTTTTTTGTATATTTACTTATATAAATATTTATTTAGAATTATTTTTAGGCTATTTAGATTATTGGGATTTTTTCATAATTTTTAGTTAATTAAAAACTAGTAACACTAATTTTCTAGGACTTTGAAGAATTTATTTTTATGTTCAAACTTAATTAAAAATATCCCAAAATTTTATTTTAGGTTCTAAATAATAAAATATATTTTCTAGAATTTTTTGGTAATTTTCTGATTATTTTTAGCATTTATTTTGAGTTAATTATGAAAAACTGAATTAAAAACTAATTTCTGAAAAAGAAAACCCAAAAAGTAATTAATTTTGCCCAGTCAGCAAACAGGGGGCCCACCTGTCAGCCTCCAGCAGCGAACAGTGCCGGGCCCGCCTGTCAGTGACCGCGGGGTGGAGCCGAGCCGACCTCGAGCCGAGCCGAGTCAGAGTTCGACTCGGACTCAGCTGAGCCGAGCCGCGTCAGTTTTGGACCGTCCGATTTGGGCGGGGCAGCGTGGATGGCTGCCACGTGGCACTTTCCGAGCCGCGGCTGCACTCTCTCTCCTCTATATATATATATAATAGTTTAAGTTATTTTCTAGGGTTTTTCTTGAGCCGATTTTTGGAGAATTACCATCTAGGGTTCCTTCATCTTCCAGAAGCCATTGCGCATAGCTCCGGACTCCAAACGAGGCCTAGTTTTTTTTTTTAGAACGATATTGAGGTTAGATTTCTGATTATATAATTTATTTTCGAAATTATTAGTATTAAATTCTGGAAAATTCGTAGAGCACAGCATGTCTAAAAATAGACGTGTTTCGATGTTTTCGTAATTTCGGGAGAACCCGGAATCAGAATCACGAACCGTTTAAAGTTTCGGAAAGCTAATGTATAGATAATTGACATATGTTTTTCTCAGAATTTAATTCGAAGTATTTATATACTGTTAATTCTGTAGAACTTCTAGGTTAGAATTTAACCATTGGTGCACAATACAAAATTTGTATGTGCCATAATTCCCAAACGAATTTGAATTCGGACGAGCCGTAAATTCCAGCATGTTTTTGACGCTGAAATCTATAGAAAATCATGCATGAAAGTTGAGTTTGTGTCGGTTGACTTTTCGGTCAACAGATCGCCTCGATTTGCGTGCCATGAGTTTCGAGTTGATAAAATTTAGTTTCTTTGGACAAAATTTAGGAATTAACATAAAAATTAGAATAATAAGATTAAAATAGGATTTTAGAGTAATTATTCTAGAATTAAATAAATTAAAATAAATTATCTTTTGACGTGATAAATTTGTAATACATAGGATATTGGATTTGTTCTGCGCGACTTCTGGAGCAGGTTATTGGTACATCGCAGCTTCCTTACCAGGCAAGATACCTTGCCAAATTATTTACAGTACTTTGCATGCTATTTATATTTCTGTTTAGTCATTGCCTGTGTAGTTTCATTCAGTTATAGTTATTGCATGTGTAGTTAGTTCAGTCATTACTATATATATTAGATATGTTGACACACACTTGACACCTAGTATCATGAGAGGACAATCATTAGGCGTATGGGCTTTTAACCACTCTGGTAAACCGTAGTATATAGTTCGCACTACGGGCGTGTGTCGCGCTGGTCGCTACCCCAGAGGTATGTCGATTTCTGTAGAGTCGCGCTGGTCGCTACCCCAGAGGTATGTCAATTTCTGATGTCCATTGGCGTGTGTGTGAGTTATGAGGCTTAGATCGAGTAGCCTACCCTTGCCCATATGTCGAAAAGTTGTCCTCATTTGCATTCATATAGATTGTCTTGTACAGCGTACTTATTTATTTTCAAATATTATGCATGTTTACTGTACTCAAATTGGCTCGTATTTTCTGTATCTTGTTACGTCCCTCTGAGGACCTGGTCCTCTGCCAGGTGTATCTGTTCTTGAGTATTTGCAGGATCGCAGATTTGGATGATTACTTGTGATCCGAGGATGTCTTCTCTTCGAGCTGTGATTGATAGCTGGTATTCTTATATTGTGTTGTGGTATTGTACTTATATTGTATATACTTTTCCATTCGAGTTGGTAGTGGATTTGTTTCCATCCAACTATCATCCTTAGCTACTTATATTGAGATCTAGTTATATAGATGATGGTTATTTGTTTATATTGATTTTCTGTGGATGAGATCTAGAGTATACCCTGTGACTTGTGACATATGTTTTATACCACTTGTGGATTTGATATTCATATTTCAGCGTACGTGTGGATTTGGTTTCCATATATTGGAGTTGCCATATCCATGCGGCTGGCATGCTTACGTGTCCTAGTCCTACGTATTTTTGGGACTGGGGCGTGACACAATACAAGATGGTAAGCCACTTCGCCAACTCGTTCCAAGATGTCAAAAGGTCCGATGTACCTCGGACTCAGCTTGCCTCTGCCTCCGAATTTGATGGTATCACGAGTAAGCGATATCCTCAAAAATACATGGTCACCTTCCTTGAACTCCAATGGTCTGCGGTGTGCATCTGCCCAATATTTCTGTCTGTCCTGTGCTGCATGCAGGTGGCTCTGAATCTACTTGACTTTCTCCACTGTCTGTGTCACCAACTCTGGACCAAGTATCTGACGCTCTTCCACGTCACTCCAACATACTGGTGACCTACACTTCCTACCGTACAGTGCCTCATAAGGTGCCATCTGTATGCTAGCCTGGTAGCTGTTATTGTAGGAGAATTCCACCAAGTGTAGATGGTCCTCCCAAGATCCTCCAAAATCAATCATGCACGCTCTCAACATATCCTCTAGTATCTGTATCGTGCGCTCTAACTGGCCATCAGTCTGTGGATGATATGTAGTACTAAACTTGAGACGAGTTCCTAGACTCTTCTGCATACTCTGCCATAAATGTGACGTGAATCTGGAATCACGATCCAATACAATGCTGACAGGCACTCCATGTAGTCGTACTATCTGTCTCATATACATGTCAGCCAATATCTCCGTGGACTGCCCAACTCTAAAGGACAAGAAATGTGCAGACTTGGCGAGTCTGTCTACGATAACCCAAACTGCATCCTTTCCGCTAGGGCTTCGCGGGAATCCTGTAACGAAGTCCATGGTAATGTGTTCCCACTTCCACTCGGGAATGGGAAGCGGCTGCAATAGTCCCGCAGTCCTCTAATATTTAGCCTTGACTTGCTGACAAACTAAATATCTCGCCACGAATCTTGCAATCTCTCTCTTTATCCCATGCCACCAGAAATGCTGCCTCAAGTCTCGGTACGTCTTCGTACCCCCGGGATGAATGGAATAAATCGAGCTATGTGCCTCGGTCATCAACTCTTGGCGTAGCTCGCCACTCGGAACATATAGGCGATCCCCACACCTCAACGTTCCGTCTTCATGAATCCTGAGTCCCGTCTGCATGCCGGCCTCTGTCCTCTCTCGTAGACGTCGAAATCTCGTATCTGTAGGCAGGGCTGCCCTGATCCTCTCAATCAGTGTAGACTGAACCTCGAGACTGGCCATCTGTCCATCCATGCCTGGCAATACAATCTCTATCCCAAGCTCTTGGTGATCCTCCAGTAATTGTCCCTGAGTCATCAAAAAGTATGCTATGGGCTTCTTGCTTAAGGCATCTGCTACTACATTCGCCCAGCCAGGGTGGTACTGTAACTCAATGTCATAATCTGTCATCAACTCTAGCCAGCGCCTCTGCCTCATGTTGAGCTCCTTCTGCGTGTAGACATACTTCAGGCTTTTATGATCTGTGCAAATCTCAACATGCTCACCATAAAGGTAGTGTCTCCATAGCTTTAGTGCAAATATCACTGCAGCTAGCTCTAGATCATGCGTCGGATAGTTCTTCTCATGAACTCTCAGCTGTCCTGATGCGTAGACTATCTATTCTATCTGAACATAACTCATATTTGCTGAGCTTGGCATACAGCCTCTCATTTCTCAGTGTCTCCAACACGATCCTGTGATGTCTCTCGTACTTCTCCTGGTTCTCAGAATATGCCAAGACGTCGATGAACACCACCATGAACTTATCTAAGTACTGGTGGGAAATATTGTTTATCAAGTTCATAAATACTGCTGGCACGTTGGTTAAACCAAACGACATGACTAGAAACTCATAGTGTCCATACTTCGTCCAAAAAGCTATTTTCGGAATGTCCTCTCTCCTTACCTTGATCTGATGATAGCCTGATCTACGATCGATCTTCGAGAATATATATGCGCCGCTAAGCTAATCAAATAAATCATCGATACGCGGCATAGGGTACTTGTTCTTTATCGTTACAGCCCTTAACGTCCTGTAACCGTTATGCAACATACCGTCCCGTCCTTCTTCGGTACACTAAGATGGGTACTCCCCATAGAGAAATACTAGCTCGACTGAAACCCTTGTCTAAGAGATCCTCTACTATGGACCTTCAACTCAACCAAATCTATTGGTGCTAGTCTGAAGACGGGAAAATAATTGGCTCGGCTCTGGGAGTCAACTCTTTAGCAAACTCTAACTCTCTGTCAGGTGGCAAGCCTAGAAGATTCTCTAGAAACACATCCTCAAACTCTAATAAAATGCGGAGGTACACTGATTCACCCTTTTGTATTGTGTGCCCTTAAGGTAGATAGGCACCATACTCCTGGGCTCCCTGAAGAAACTCAACTCAGGGTAACCTGGTGGCCTAAAAATATAATACAACTACGTCGACAATCCAGTGTTGCATGGTATTGGCTCAATCAACTCATGCTAGGACGGTGTCATTGTAGCGCCCCGTTCCCCCGATGCGGGGAGCGCGGCTAAGAAACACAAGACGGTATCGTTCGATCGGGATAGATTGAATTAAGAACTCGTCCTCGTTATGGATTTGTTTCTTTGGAATCGATTCCCATATTCAGTGGACTGTGCCCCCGGGATCGACTTAGCGGCAGAGTCAGGAGGGACCTCTCCACTGCTATCTTTTATTGCCTCGGTTTTCGATGTCGCTTGTTGCTTTCGTGCTTTGAGTTAGTTTTAGGATTTGCTTGTTTTCCTTAAACGGTTTCGATAGTTTTCATTGTTTTCGTTCATTGAACTGCACTTCAATTCCGAGATTGGAAAAGTGGAAGAGGTATTGATCGAGCTGTTCGTAATGCAGGTAAACGAGCAGTAGACGGCTTGCGAGCGGAGTCGTGAAGCGCCTCTTTCCTTGTCCTTTCCAACAATCTAAGTGAGTGGCTACCATCCCGATTAGCTAGCCTTACTTCCAAGCTCACACCCTAAAATGCTTGCATTCTCCTCGCCCCGATCAGACGATGCCAAGTAATAATAAAAGATACCAAGATAAAAAGGGAAATAGACTTGGTGCATTATGCTTGTCAATTAACTTCGTGAACGGTTACTTACCTGCATGCTTGTTCGCTTGGAATATTTATCATATGCATCAATACAAGATAGAATATGTATCCTTCTTTAAATTGTGCTATGAAATCAAACTCATCCTGAATGCAATAAATTGAACAGAGAGACTATGCAAAAATAGATCTCGCCCTGTACTGTCATGTGCCTGTTATTGCCCTGAATTTGCCTCAACTGCTAACTTAGTGTATTATGTTGATCATAGACAACTTGTGCACAAGGCCCTTAGTTCCTGCGGACGGTCGCTGGGGCACTGGCACCGATTCGATCCGGGCGGGAACTCTCCTGTTTAGTCATCCTGTGCAAGGACGGAATGGCGTGCAGCACACCTGTGCTCTCGCTGCATACCATCCTCGTCAGCGACTAAAATTGGTCCAATATGGCATCCAGCCAGTGATCCCCTGTATATTTAAACCTGTTGCATACTAACTTGTGTCTTCGTGGCAGGGAAGGCAAGGTAAGTATTGTGCAGGTTATTCAGACGGGCAGGTAAAATCTACCGAACGGTGGCACATTCATTTCAGTAAATTCTATATGCTGCTTACTTGTAAATGAACTAAGGCAAGATAGAAACCCACAAAATGCATGCTTCATATAAACAACGTGTTGATTGGTATAGTTCGGTTAGCTCGCCTTCACCAGTATGTTTTGACATACTGACCCTCGTTGAAATAGGTTCTCCGTACCAAGGTGAACCGAGCGAGGAGCAAAGTCGTCTTCCCGATCCAGTCCAGCTGTTGGCGCATCCTGATCGCGCCGCCCTTGAAGCCTTTTGAAGAACCAGGAGCTTGCAACTCTTCATACACAAATGCAGCTCCGTGGCAAAGCCGTCCTCCAGCCTGGAGGTCTATACATTTTGAAGTTATAAAGGGATGTAATGTACAGGACTGCTATCTCATTTTGAGTCAACACTTTTGTAAGCCCGTGCGGCATATTAGCTGACTCGTTCAAGAGTTTGTAATAGATGTTCATTATCAATAAAGATAACTTTTCCATATTTCAAATCTGTGTTTCAATTTATCTGCGTACTCTGAATATGTGCTTGTTATGCAAAACACTTTAGCCTTGTGCGGGCGCAACCCCAGGCCCGTACGGCATCACGATTCGGGGGACGCCCCAACGATTCCACGGAATCGGGTCGTGACATAGTGGTATCAGAGCACAGATTCAAGTTCCTTAGACTCGTGCTGGAAAAGTTTTTTTAACGATCAAATTCCTGTGCGAACTCTTGAACTCGCTAGGCCAAAATAAGATACGTTCATGCAATAAGTCCATAATACATTATGATCCTAATATAATTTATCTTCTTTTTGAAGGAATAGTACCAGCGCAAGCACCGAACAAAACACAAGAAAGTAGTTCGGGCACTTCGGGAAGCTCTCGGAGCCAGCGGGGCATGTCTCAAGTCGATCCGCTCGAGCGGGTGATGCTAATGTTAGAAGAACAACGACAAAGAGACGATGCTCGCCAGGCCCGGTTAGAAAGCAATCTAGAGACTCGATTCTCAGTCCAACAAAAGCAGGTGGATGCCCTACAACAGATCGTTCAGACTTTGGCTTCCAACCATTCGGCTGCAACAACAATGACTCCGGTGGAACAGCCCGTACTTGAAGTAGAGACGCCACAAATTCCAAGGCTGAGGGACGTGACTGCCTTCGACTTTGGCCACTTCAAGAAAGTTTGCAACACCCCATTCAACGGGACTGAGGAACCCATAGTGGCTTTAGATTGGTTGTCAGAGCTTGAAGACCACTTTGATCTGCTTGTGGTCCCCGAAGAGAAGCGCGTCGCCTGTGTGCAACTACAGCTCCGCCTCAACGCACACGATTGGTGGGACGTGCATCGACGATCTCTCCAATTTGATCACGGAGAGGAGGCGATCTCGTGGACGATCTTTCATGCCGCGTTTGAAGAGGAGTTTATACCCCCTCCAGTACAACGTCGAATGGAAAACGAGTTCGTGCAGCTGAGGCAGGGCAGTATGACAGTTAAAGAGTACTCCGTCGAATTCAACCGACTCTCTAAATTAGCTAGGGCCTATTTACCTGATGTAGCAAGTCGAGCAAGAAGGTTTGAAGGTGGACTACGTCCTGCCATCCATGCGCACGTGGTCAATAATCAGTATGGGATAATGCGTGAAGTCATGAATCACGCCCTATCACTTGAACCGCAATATCCTCATGTTTCTACCGGCGCTGTGCATACCTACAATTACAAACGCCAAGGCAACGAGAGAGGAAACAACGCTGCAAAGCGTCACAATGACGGCGGGAAGCAGAAAACAAATCCCAACCAAACGTGTAACTTCTGTAGGAAGCCGGGGCACCTGTTCAGGGATTGTCGTAAGCGGCTTGGGCATTGCCTCCGTTGCGGTGATTCCAACCACCGGCTAGATGCTTGTCCCCTCCCGGATCTCCGTGCTAAGCATAATGCTCCCTAACGGTAGGCCCTATTCTTAAGTTTCGGGATGAAACTTCCAATTGGTTGGGTAGGATGTAGCGCCCCGTTCCCCCGATGCGGGGAGCGCGGCTAAGAAACACAAGACGGTATCGTTCGATCGGGATAGATTGAATTAAGAACTCATCCTCGTTATGGATTTGTTTTTTCGGAATCGATTCCCATATTCAGTGGACCGTGCCCCCGGGATCGACTTAGCGGCAGAGTCAGGAGGGACCTCTCCGCTACTATCTTTTATTGCCTCGGTTTTCGATGTCGCTTGTTGCTTTCGTGCTTTGAGTTGGTTTTGGGATTTGCTTGTTTTCCTTGAACGGTTTCGATGGTTTTCATTATTTTCGTTCATTGAACTGCACTTCAATTCCGAGATTGGAAAAGTGGAAGAGGTATTGATCGAGCTGTTCGTAATGCAGGTAAACGAGCAGTAGGCGGCTTGCGAGCGGAGTCGTGAAGTGCCTCTTTCCTTCTCCCTTCCAACAATCTAAGTGAGTGGCTACCATCCCGATTAGCTAGCCTTGCTTCCAAGCTCACACCCTAAAATGCTTGCATTCTCCTCGCCCCGATCAGACGATACCAAGTAATAATAAAAGATACCAAGATAAAAAGGAAAATAGACTTGGTGCATTATGCTTGTTAATTAACTTCGTGAACGGTTACTTACCTGCATGCTTGTTCGCTTGGAATATTTATCATATGCATCAATACAAGATAGAATATGTATCCTTCTTTAAATTGTGCTATGAAATCAAACTCATCCTGAATGCAATAAATTGAACAGGAAGACTATGCAAAAATAGATCTCGCCCTGTACTGTCCTGTGCCTGTTATTGCCCTGAATTGCCTCAACTACTAACTTAGTGTATTATGTTGATCACAGACAACTTGTGCACAAGGCCCTTAGTTCCTGCGGACGGTCGCTGGGGTACTGGCACCGATCCGATCCGGGCGGGAACTCTCATGTTTAGTCATCCTGTGTAAGGACTGAATGGCGTGCAGCACACCTGTGCTCTCACTGCATACCATCCTCGTCAGCGACTAAAATTGGTCCAATATGGCATCCAGCCAGTGATCCCCTGTATATTTAAACCTGTTGCATACTAACTTGTGTCTTCATGGCAGGGAAGGCAAGGTAAGTATTGTACAGGTTATTCAGACGGGCAGGTAAAATCCACCGAACGGTGGCACATTCATTTCAGTAAATTCTATATGCTGCTTACTTGTAAATGAACTAAGGCAAGATAGAAACCCACAAAATGCATGCTTCATATAAACAACGTGTTGATTAGTATAGTTCGGTTAGCTCGCCTTCACCAGTATGTTTCGACATACTGACCCTCGTTGAAACAGGTTCTCCGTACCAAGGCGAACCGAACGAGGAGCGAAGTCGTCTTCCTGATCCAGTCCAGCTGTTGGCGCATCCTGATCGCGCCGCCCTTGAAGCCTTTTGAAGAACCAGGAGCTTGCAACTCTTCATACACAAATGCAGCTTCGTGGCAAAGCCGTCCTCCAGCCTGGAGGTCTATACATTTTGAAGTTATAAAGGGATGTAATGTACATGACTGCTATCTCATTTTGAGTAACACTTTTGTAAGCCCGTGCGGCATATTAGCTGACTCGTTCAAGAGTTTGTAATAGATGTTCATTATCAATAAAGAGAACTTTTCCATGTTTCAAATCTGTGTTTCAATTTATCTGCGTACTCTGAATATGTGCTTGTTATGCAAAACACTTTAGCCTTGTGCGGGCGCAACCCCAGGCCCGTACGGCATCACGATTCGGGGGACGCCCCAACGATTCCACGGAATCGGGTCGTGACAGTCATCGTCCAGACTTAACCTCAAAATAAATTCTCCTGTTCTGTTTACAACACTAATCCTCCAAAAGAAAAATTCTTTCCTGCCTAAAGTATAATTTTTCTCCTCCTCAAATTTTCCCAAAAAAATTTTATTCCTTAAATTTCTTCTTCCCGTTATTTATCTCTCCAAGTCGCATAGTACAATAATGGTATCACCCAAGCACATACTAGAATTCCTGGAATTAGATCATTATCTTCCAAGTGAGATCCTAAAATTTCATCTCCTCTAGCTCATAACATCGTTCCTGGTATTGCTATCATATACAACCACTAGTTTCCATCATCAGGCTATGCATTTCCATGAATTATTCTTAGTCATGGTCAACAATCCTTCCAGCTCCCCGTACTTCCAAGATCACTACTATCTCAAGTACGGGTAGGGTGCTACTGGGTCCAATTCTCTTGCTAATCTTCCACACTAGTTCTAGAATCTAAAAGAACCTATCAATCTATCCTACTCAGGGTAACAATCTTCTCAGAGAATGTTATACGAATTCTGTCTTCTGTCGTCTGGGCTACGATCTTCTTCTGGAGGGAACCATTAGGCACAAGCGTCCGTCTTCCGAATAATAGAGGATGAGAAACAATGATAACGATATTGACGGAAATTGAATGAATACAAATTGGAAGTCCAAGGGCGATAATCACATACAAAGGGAGTTTTTAAAATCGATTATGGATTGAGATCCTATTCAAGAATCATAATATCTATTTCTAATTTGCAGGCTCGCTTGGCACAGTCAGGTGACCAAGACGATTTAATTCGGACCTGCATGGGCCACCACAAAAATATGTCACGCCCCAGTCCCAAAATACGTAGGACCAGGAATACGTGACACGCCAGCTACGCAATCGACCAGACTCTGGTCTGACTCGAATACGTATAAGCTGTAAATATAAAGGGCACTATCTAGATATCCCATAAATGTAAACCTCTATGTCTCAATCCATAATGTACAGCAGTATACAAGAAAGAGCTATATGCGCTAAAGTCGGCCGCCCAATAACACACAAACTCGAATAGACTCGAGAAGAGATGAGTCTATAAATACTAGGCTACAACAGCAGGTGAATAATCAATAAGAATAAAGTAACCATAATGCCGGTGGAAATAATATGAGTACCTGGTACAGTACCCGCAAGACATACCACTCCATCAGCAACTCCAAATGCTCCGTAATCGTGTATGCTACAAAAATGGCAGGGAACCAGGTCCTCAGAGGAACGTAACAAGGTACAAAAATACAGCATGTCAAAGTACAACATAAAGTACAAGTGCAACGATGGTGCAGTCTAGCATAACCAACTAAGTGAGACACAGTTTGAAGACAATGCTCGACGCGTGGGCTGTCCAAAATAAAACCGTAGCTCCGAACAAAGAGACACACGGGGCGTACCGTAGCTCCGAGCACAGAGTCACATGGGTGATACACTACTCTAGAATACAGGATCACTACATATACATATATAAGCGCGTGCAGAGGAGCCCAAACGTCTAGTAACTGTCTTCCCCTTCCCAAGCGGTCAACGATGGTGCGCTGAACCTGAACCTCTATCTAACAGTCTCGACACACAGAATAACTCAACAGACGTGACCCTAAGGTCATCCCAGCCTCTGGTCATGATGTCAGTATCAGGATACAGAAATCTGGCACGATCACAGTGTATGAATATGTCCTGGGGTATCGATATACTTAGGCACGTACATCGAGGTGTTACGAACATCTAATAAATCACTCTAAGATGTTACGACGAACGTCTGCACCCGGTTGTGATCCGGACGCGAAGTATCGAACGTAAACATAAATACGTTCACGATGTACATAAAGAACAATAAATATCGGTAATCTGAAATACAGGGTGGCAAGGTACACTTGCCTGCGTGCGGCATCCGGTACCACGTCCAAGTCCTTAGGTCCCGTAGTACCTAGAGATGAGATACAAACCAAAATCAATAATCTATTCCACGTCAAACAGTGATGTGACACACATCTATACATAAGCTCAGTCTCAGCTATGACTCACAGGGACAAGACGCTAGAGGGCTGATCCAGGTTGACTCGGAGTACGTTACATCTACTCAAACTAATCCCCTGTACAATATCATCAAACCCAACCTCAATTACGATATTCAGTTAATCAAACCCTGATCCAATCCTCAGTCTCCTCTGGCCTTTATAGACATTAGCATCACGTTTAATTATGTCTTCCTCAAAATAATTACTCATTAAATATTAGGCCTTCCTTTATAACCTTCATTACCATTTCACCATATAAACTACTCCTCAATTAACTTATTGTTATTTTACCACTCTCAAAAGAATAATTATTATCTAGTTAAACCTTCACAGACATTTGTTCAGTATTCAAACACTCTCTCACAAATACATATATATATTCCTCAATCGATTCCGTTATTAGTAATCAAATCCTCAATCTTATGAACGACATAATGATATCACACACCATCTCACCATAAATCACCTGCTCATCAATACTAATTAATATGTATATAAAATAATGTAATAAACCCTAAATCTCAATGCCTTCAAACCTTAAACTCAACATAGCATATGTAAGCCTCAACTAAATCTAAAACATTCACATCCAGCATATAAAAGCCCTAAGTATCAATCATGTATTTAACCAACAATTTTATACATTTGAAAAGTAATCAACCCTAAAACGAATACATATATAAACCCTATTTCTGTTATAACCACAACCATGTGTGGAATTACTCCCTAAAACTAATAACCCATTAACAATGCATTACACAAAACATTAACACTGGACAAAACTCATTATACAAAATTTATAGAGAGGGGGGAGTGGTTCACCTTGGCGAGGTGACGATGCTGGCCGGTGGGGTCGATAGCGAGGTGGGGGAGGCCCGCCGGAGTCAAAGTCGTGGTGGTCAGGGGGGTGCTCGGCTGAAGGTGGTGGTAGCCGGGTATGGTGATGGGGGCAATGGCGTGTAGTGGTGGGAAGTTGGAGTGGAGGTGGGGTGAGCCGCTGGCACGCTGGAGAACGACAGTCGAGGGGAGTATGGAAGCTGGAGGTGGTGGTGGTAATGAAGCTGGCGGTGCTTGTGGCAGTCGAGGGTGGTGGGTCGTAGATGGAGAGGCCGGGGCTCGCCGGAGTATTGTTGAAGACGAGGGTGGTGGCGTCTGAAGTCGAGTCAAGGGAAGCTCCGGCAGTGGCGATTTGGGGGTGCGTTGGTTGCTCGCGGCAACGCTGGTGGTGAGGAGAGCAGTTGGTTAAGGAGGAGTGGCCGGTCGGGGGGAAGCAGCAGCTCCGTGAAGTCAAAGGATGGCTGGACGACTATACGAGGAGGCCGGAGTTAGGGTGGCCGGTCGGATCTAATGAAGTGGGGTGGTGCAGGCTGGCCGTGGCACGATGGCTGGAAGTACAGTGGTCGTGGTGGCTGCCTTGCTCGGCCGGAGTGAGGCTCGGGATGGGGAGGCCGGAGTCGTCGATGCTGCAGTCGAATCCGCGGGGAGGTGGCCGGGGAGTGGAGCTGGGGCAGTGCCGGGGGTAGTCGGTAGAGGTACGGGGGATCTCGGCCCGGGGAGGAATAGTGCTTGGCCGGAGTGTGGGTATTGTATTAAAGAGCAGTTGAGGAGGAAGAAGAAGAAGAAAAGAAGAAGAAAGGAAGAAGAAGAAAAAGAAAACTTGCATATGGCTGTGAGTGTATAGAGGGAGGAGAGAGAGAGGGGGTGGGGTTCTCCATGTGTTGGGATTAGGGCCGGCCTTGGGGGAAGAGTGTGATGGTGAGGTTTTATAGGGAGGTATGATGTAGATTGTGTGGTGAGGATGCTTCCAAATTTGAATGGGTGGTGGAGATTACATATGAAGAAATTATTTCTTCATCCAATTGAAAGGGAGAGAGAGGCTTGACTTGGTCAAAGGAGAGGGCTTCTCCATTTGGCCTAGACCAATGAGGTTTTGACACGTGTTCAACATTTGCAAATTAGCCCCTTAAGTTTGGGTATTTGCACAAACACATAAAATGATGGGAAAATTGTGGGGGAAATTGTGTTTGGTGTTTTGTTGGGTGAGGGGATGTTGTGTGTTTGGCATGGACTTAATTAAATGGGCATTGGGATTAATTGGAGATTAAAATAGGATTAGTCAAAATTGGTATTTCCGATTTAAATAGAATTAAAGTGTTCCGTACTTTTAAATTAAATGGGAGCACTTTGGGTCAAAATTTGGAAATGACACAAAGGTCAAAAATGGTGGAGACTTGGAGTCAGTCTTGGACCCTTTAGTTGGTCTGACTCAACGGGTTAAGTTGGTATCTCAAAATTGAAGGTAACGACACAGGTATCCGACACGGAATTAAATTATGGGATTTAGGATACGGGAAATTGTGCAATTAATTTAAGACACAACGGATTTGATTTTGTGTGACGGAAAAGTCCAGTGCCTAAATTGGCGAGTCAAGTCAGAAGTACAATAGTCCGATGGAGTTTATGGGCTGATATTGGGCTCCAAATAAATCAACAAGGGTTGGGCTCGCCAAGGGTTTAATTAATAAATAACAGACAAATACAACCCTACTCTAAACCTCAAACATCTGCTGCTAAACCAAAATTTTCCAATCCATACCTGACTATCTATAGAATTAATTGAGGGGGGTTTACAGTATCAGAGCCTGGCTTCTACGCCTTTGGATTTCATTCTGATTATCTCTGTTTTGAAAGCTCGTTCGTGGGTTATGTGCGCGCTCTCTCTTAATGTCCCAAACAGAATTTTCCAATAATAAGTCTAAATACTTTCAAAAAGTGCATTAGAATAATGTGATTGCTTGTATGAATTATGATGCTATGGCCTTTATGCCGACCTGTGCAAACCCTTAAAATTGTCGCTAGTAGCTTGTCCGATTTCACTATCTCTAAGTTTGGTTGAATGCATATGTTTGAGGGACGCTTTGAACTTGTGTACAATCCAAGACTAAAGAAAATGTGAAACTCGAGTGCTAAGACTTCGCTATCGCTAGTTGGTTGGCGTACTCATGCTAGAAGTGCACTTCGAATATGTGTACGATCCAGACTAGCGATATACTGATCTCGAATGCTTGTGCAAGTGAATATCCAAATGTACAAGTATAACGACCTGTATAGGTTTGCCTCAGCCTTAGATCGTTAAACAAGATTGCTACGCTTGGGATAGGTTCCATAATGCGTTAGTACGGCTTGTCCTCAGTAAGTCTCGAGGACGAGACTTTTTCTGAGTTGGGTAGGATGTAACACCCCGTTCCGTTCAAGTGGACTGCCGATTCAAACGGCAAAAGTGCAATGTTCCGACCCGCTTTGCTCAGGCGAGAATACTCGTTTGAGGCAAAGGATATCCAGACTTGTCCCTACAGGATTTTGGCTTAGGCTTTCTGAGGCTCGCTTGACGTATCGCTCAACCGACGTGAATCATCGCTAAGGTGGGTGGCTACGGTAAACTTGTCTTTGCTTAGCCAGCACACATAAAATCTAAAATGATACATACTAGTCGCTAGGTGAATCACCCCCTGCATGCTAATAAGAATTCAACGCACCTAGCTAAGGGAATAATCCCAACTTGTATTGCTTATGCTAGAACTTGGAATTGAAACATTGCTTATATTCAAACCCTCGCATGCTACCCTTGCCTTGTGTAACTAGACCCGCTATGCCTCGTTTCAATGCTTGTCGCATAAACTATGCCAAGACCATGAATACTTTGTATGTCATGCATTCATTTAGGTTCTCCTCGGAAGACTATCTAATAGTCGTTTCGTGTATAAATAAACCTGAATGTATCCGGGACCGTTGGGTCGCTAAGGCAATTCCCGAACCAGGTAATTTGCACCATGAATGAATAAATCCCAGAATCACAGCTCGTAGAGCAGACTACTAAATCAACTGGCCTGGCAATCAATACACTATTGTGAACAATCCTACCTCAACAAGTTCTATATATATATCTTGCCTCGAACTCGTTCCATAGCGAACTTGTTCTATATATATATACATTCTGCCTCAAACTTGTTCCTGTACCAGACCCGAGACCTAAAGTTAGAGACCTGCATGTCGTGGACAACTTGTTAACAAGTGAGATCCTCGGATCTTTGTTCCTGCGGACGGTCTCCGAGGCACCGGGCCGATCCAATCCGGACAGGAACCCTGTTAGTTTGCCTGCTTCGGGCAGAATGGCGTATAGCGCCTGTGAACTTATCCTTCATGCCATTCTTGCTCACAGACTAAGTAGTCGCCTGCCTCGGAAGGAATGACCTGTAGCACTCCTGATCCGTGCGTTGCATTTCATTTTCTTTCATGTGCTACACCTGTCCTTTATGGCTATGCCAGCGACTCCTGTTCATATAGATAAGTCATCATCACTTAGCAGCTATCTGCGTGCGAGTCATTGCATCGCATCAAATAAACAACTAAATACCTGAACGATCATGATACAACGACTCTCGTGTTGCATATGCTATTGCCTTGGTTTTCATATATGCTGCTCGTGCTTGAATTAACAATATTTGCCTTGGACAGGGAAGGTTAAATGGTAAGTTGGTAAGTCTCGCCGTGTTTCCTCTCATGTCGCACGGCGCACTGCCACACGAGTTAGGTTATTCAATCTTTGCATGAAACTGATCCTAAGGCAAACTAGAAAGATAATAAAATAGTTGGTGCACGGAACCTATACTACGTTTTTGGATTTGTCGAGCGGGCGAGTAGCCTCCCCACCAGTGCATTCAATGTACTGATAACCCACCAGATCGTTTGCAGGGTGTGGAAGAACCTTGTTCGGTGCAGATACCTCCTTCTTGCGTGCTAAGGAGTGGAGATCACTCCGAAGCAGCGCTAGGTCCGAAACTGAAGCACGTATACAAGACATAATATTGGAACATCGCCTGTACAATCATTTCATAATTTTAGCCACTTGGCACGCTTTTATTGTTTCAGAGAGATAGAGGCTTGAGCGACTTGTAATCTCGACTATATGCCGCTTGTAACACTTGTTTATATCAATAAAGAGTTGATTTACTTCCACTTGTGTTATTCAATGATTTTGCTATATTGTCGACTCAGTGAACTTGTTACCAAATTGCCTATGCGTTTATGATTCCGCTGCACTCGGACAAATCTGTGCGACTCTGTGGCTTAAAACACTTACCGCCAGCCAATGAACCACGGTCTTGCACGGGCGTGGCTCACGCTCGTGCGGTATTACGCCCGGATGGGCTCAAGCGATCGTTCCGCTGGCGCAGTGATTCTCACATAGCGGGAACGGCCGATTTGCCTGCGGGAGATCGGGGCGTGACAACCATGCTATCAAAATTCTTGCGTACAATACTTAGATAATGTTGTCTTGCATGCTCGTTTATTAGCTTAGTTTTTAGACTTGTGTGGTCATGGACAACTTGTGCACAATATTTGGTTCCTCGAACGGTTATCGGTGCACCGGTACCGATTTGTTCTAGTGGGGTTGTGCTGACGTACTAGCACCGGGTTAGTATAGGACCCCAGTAGGGCTAGCTACCAGGACTGGAAGGATCATCATCTTACTAGAAGTCCACAATGGCTTATAGTTCCAATGACCCTTTACATTTGAATTCATCGTGCTAACAATATCTAGTCCACAGGGAAGAACATGCTAAGAACTTGTGCAGGGTGGATAAGTCGACCGTGGGTAAGAGTCACCATTCAGTGACATACTTTATTATGTTGTTTCATTCCTATCGCATGTTTATAAATTAAACTAAGGCAAGACAGAAAAATTACATAATAATATTGCATGCGTCACATGAATACCGTATCGATTTGGTGAGTTGGGTAACTCGCCCTCACTAACACATTTTAAATGTACTGACCCACATCTCTACATGTTCTGTGAGCCAAGGAGACGTTCTTCTCGATAATATAGAATATTTTGTATATGTTTAATCTATTGCATCTTGGCATTAGACAATCGAGTGCGAGTATTGCCTAATGTATCGCGTGTTATGAGTTACAAGAACAAACGTCAGTGATGTCTCACGAATTACCCGTAGCCATAGCTCGTCATTCTAGGACGATTCTCGAGTGTCCACAACTTGAGAATCAAAAATAAATCTTATAAGATAATTGACTAGTAAACTAAAATAAATTATTGGGAGGGAAGGTCATTCACACTACCGGCTACCCCGATCCCTAAGGGCCCCATAATGCATGGCTCAACCCTGCTAGGCAAGGGCTCTATGACCTACCAAGTGACGTGTGTTGCGGTACTACTAGAAAAGACAAGTGTTGACTTTTTAGACAAGACTGTAGAAGCATGAAATACGTTGAAGAATTGTACGCATATTAAACAGTCAAAAAAACCCCAACATACATGAAGTCCGCGTAAAACAGAGCTTCAAGGCTGTGTGGCATAAAATATGACTTCAGAGCTATAGGCTGTGTGGCGTAAAACATGGCTACAGAGCTGCTCGCGTAAAACAGGGCTTTAGAGCTATTTTGCGTAAAGTAGAGCTTCAAAGCTGCCCGCGTAAAGCAGCGCTTCAAGGCTGTTTTGGCATAAAAAAGGTTGTTATACCTCCCTGCGTAAAGTTCAAAATACGTTTGTTTTTAATGCAGCGTAAAGTTGTACGAGGAACTCTTCGTATTCCTCGAATGAATCTGTCAGACAAAATAGTGAACCTGACTCCTGATAAAAGTACTGCACGATGATCGAGAGGACGGTTGTGATGATAATTTTGCACAGAGACCCAGGCTGTCGTTTAGTGACATATTCTTAATACAAGTCATTTTTACGCATTCAAAGAATACGCTGCCTATTCTACATGGGAAGAAATGGGTTTTTACGCTCAAGATGGGACAAAATCAGACGCCACGTCAAAAGCTGTTTCTCGTACAGAGCTCGAGGCATATCTCTGCATTTAATGCACGAGATGGGGGCAGATCTCTGCATTTAATGCACGAGATTTTGTTCTATTTTTTAATGACTGGGAAAGCTAAAACTGTGGCTAATACGCTCACATCACCATCCTTGCATTTTATGCCAACCAGGCTATTTTCAACTATAGGAGTACGCCGTATGCTATCTCCTCGAAATACGCCAACTCGGCTATATTTGCAAAGGTACCTGATAAGGCTATTTAGCCCAGAATACGCTCAAGACCTCAGTCGTGACGGATAATTGGCTATTTTACGCTTGTTGTCTATTATTCATGAATCCTCAAGTTTTATGCAGAGCTTGGCTTTTTGGCTTTTACGCCAACCATCTTTACGCAAGGTGCAGTTACCTACGTGGCTTGCATGCCATGATCTTCAAGAAGCAGTTATACGCGTTACCTCATAAAGGGACACGTGTCATACGCATATTCAGAAGACAATGGGAACGTGGGTAGCAGTTATCATAACCGCAGCGTAAAAGAAATCTTCTTCTTCACAGTTTGGTCTTTTACGCTAACAAGACAATTATTTGGCTTTTATGCTAACAAGACAATTATTTGGCTTTTACGCCAACCACCTTTACGCAAGGTGCAGTTCCCTACGTGGCTTGCATGCCATAATCTTCGAGAAGCAGTTATACGCGTTACCTTATAAAGGGACACGTGTCATACGCATATTCAGAAGACAATGGGAACGTGGGTAGCAGTTATTATAACCGTCGCGTAAAAGATGCAACTTCCTTCACAGTTTGGCCTTTACGCCGACGAGACGTTGATCTCTATAAATAGAGACCCCTGGTCATAGGGTAGAGATCAGAGGGATCAAACAGAAGCACAAAGAGAGCACAAACAGAGAGTGTTGGTTGACAACTTTGGCAACGAGAATTCAATCCCACTTGCAACCTTTGAAGCTTCTTCTTCTTCTACAGCACTTCTTCCTCATCGTGTGGTCCAAGGGACAAAGTGATCGACCGCAGATCAGACTCCTATAGCAATACTTCCCCAGAATCATTTTTATTATACTTAACATCCTCGTATAGGATTAATTGTACTCTTTTTTTTTAGTTTGCAAGCAAAGGTTTCGTATAAACCTTTTTGTTTAATCCCGCAAACAAGAATGGCGACTCTGCTGGGGAGGACTTTCTCCTATGACGAGAAAGCAATTTCTCAACATGATGCTGTGTCCATCGGATCGACGAAGAAGACTTTGGTCGTCCAGTTCGACCAATCTGATTATGAAGACATGCTTCATGCAAGGGGTAGCTCTCATTCCTCCTCTGTCCGGAACAACAGGAAGCTGCATAAAGTGTGGATGCCTAAGACGTCCTCTATCCTTCCTGCAAGCTCTCACTCTCTGATCAACAAAGCTGTGACAATACAGCCAACACACCCGGTGCGTACAAATTTGTCTCCCATCTGTGACGTGGTAGACAACACTTCTGACAATGTCTTAGTGCCAATCCAGAAGTTTCAAACATGTCCGGTGCGTACAAATTTGTCTCCCGTCTGTGACGTGGTAGACAACACTTCTGACAATGCCTCAGTGCCAATCCAGAAGTTTCAAATACGCCCTATGCGTACAAATTTGTCTCCCATCTGTGATGTGGTAGACAACACTTCTGGCAATGCCTCAGTGCCAATCCAGAAGTTTCAAACACGCCCTATGCGTAAAACTTTATCTCCCGTCTGTGACGTGGTAGACAAAATTTCTGGCAATGCCTCAGTGCCAATACAGAAATTTCAAACGCACCCCGCGCATAAAATTATATCTCCCGTCTATGATGAGGCAAATGTACCCTTTGATCACGTCAAAGGAAAACAAGTGGCAAATCTTCCAACCTCTAGGCTTTTACGCCCACAAGAGAAGAAATTTCCCACTTTACAGATTACGCGGACTTTCCCTGTTTACGTGAACCTGTGCAAAAATCCAAATTATGCCAGGACAGATCTGTCCGCGTAAAGAATACTCATTTCATGGGAAGGTACGCTCCTCAGACAGATGATGGATCATATGCTACTCATATGGGTGAACTGTTGTATTCCTATGGCAGAGAAAGGGTTATGATTCCCAATCTACATATTCCCACTGATGTAAAAAGGCAGAATAAGCCTTCTTCTTCTGGTAATTCTCCTGATTTGCGTGATTTTTTTATCCAGAAATGCAAAGACAGGGGATCTCCTAATATGTCTATTACACCCCCTAGAGAATATTGTTGTAATAGTCATAAAGTTATAGTTAACAGTTGCTGTTCTAAAGTAAGACGGTCAGTTTTCGACCGGTTGAACTACACTTCGTCATTACAGGAAGAAAAATTAGACGACGACATGTCTGGGGGTAGTCTCCCTCGACAAAACAGAGCAGCATCCAAAGCTAGGGGTAGAATTCCCTCTGAGTCCGAAGATGATGCAACTATGACCATCTTCCCCGAGGACCGTACGACTCAGGTATCGCAAGCCCGAAAGCCAAATGGGACTTTCTCCTTCAATGAGGATGACATCGTTGAAATCTTTAATATATTGATGAAGGAAAACAAGCTTCGGCTACCCAACATCAGATACCCTGAAAGGGCTGGCAAGGTCGATGACCCATAATATTGCCTCTTTTATCGGTACATTCATCACCCCACAAAGGCATGCTATGTACTGAAAAGGAGAATCCAGGAGTTGATCGACGCCAAAGTCATCACTTTGCATTTATAAACGAGAAGACGGTCACTGCAAATTGATCTTACTCCAACGTGGCAATTTGCTCCCTCAAGAAGTACCGGATGATGAGTCCATAAAATCTCCCCAGCGAAACAACCTTCAGGTCTATCCCCACTCAGCAAATCACTCCCCAAGTGAATTTTTCGGACATGGGTTCACGTCCATATTACCTCTGAACTGTTGTCCAAACATTTTTTTTTCCAGCTGAGTTTGCCATATCCAAGTGACCTCTGAGCAAACCTTCCAGGTTGTTGCTATCGATCAGTTCACGTCCATATTACCTCCGAACTACATCTCTCCACTTTCTCCAGCAGAGTAAATTTATCACCACAAAAATGGTCACTTCCATATTATCTCTGTCCTGTGTTTCTTTACCCCCACAAAGTCATATCTTACCACATCCACATTACCTCTGAGTAAGATATTTTCAAAACTTTTTTATGTCCATATCACCTATGAGTAAAGTTCTGCTCTTCGACTTTCTACTATCATGTTCGCATAACCCCTGGTAGTGCTAGTCATGTCAGCTTATTTATCTGTACTTAAGGTATGCCATGGGTAATAAGTCCACAACCCAGAGGTACAAATCAACTCTAGGATCTTCATCCCCAGCAAGTGCCTATGTGCAACATTTCTCCTTCGTTACAAATTCTTGTAAAAGGCCATCATCTGTATCCAAGAGTCTCAGATACGCAATGGACGATGGATCCTCAAAATCTTCCCAGCGGAGCAATCTTTAGGTCTACTTGCACACTCCCGCAGTGACTATTCAAACCAATCTCGTTAGACGCTAGCCATGCTCATATTGCCTCTGAGCTATCATCCCATCAGTCTCCCCAGCGGAATGATCCTTTGGTCTATCTTCATATTCGGATAGACCACACTCAATAAATCACTCTCCAGTAAATTTTTCGGACATTAGTTTACGTTCATATTATCTCTGAACTGCTGTCATAATATTTCTCTCAAGCTGAGTTTGTCATGTCCATATTACCTCTGAGCAAACCTTCCAAGTTTTGGCTATCGATTGTCATGCCCATATTACCTCTGATATCGGTTGTCATCTCAACTTAGCACCCGTACTTAACTCTAAGTACGCTAGTGGTATTAGTTCCAAAAAAATTGCCAGGTCCATATTACCTATGGTAGGGCTTGTCTTAAACTTATTACTTGCACTCTCGTGCACAAGAAGTAATAGGTCCACCAAAAACCCCCCGTGGGATGCCCGCAATAGAAACGAATAATTCACGTCCACATTACCTCTCAAATAAAAATATATCTCTCCACTATCCCCACAGAGTCATATTTTACAGCGTTCATATTACCTCTGGCAGAGCTTGTCTCAAACCTATTACTTGCACTAACGTGCGCAAAAAGTAGTGGGTCCACAAAAACTGTTACCTCTGATAAGGCTTGTTTCGAACTTATTATTTGCACTCAACATGCGCAATAAATAATAGGTCCACCAAAGATCCCCCAATGGGATGTCCTCAACAAACACGGTATTGTACTACGTCCATATTACCTCTGGTACGATATCCAAAGTTCACACAAACAATAGTAAAGAAATGGAGGGCCCTTATGTGATTGAAATAATATTCTCAAATGGCGCTTACAGATTAGCCAAACCTAATGAAGATTTGATAATGGCTCCTATCAACGGCAAATTCCTGAAGAAGTACTATGCTTGATCTCCTTTGCTTAATAGAGTATGATAAAGATCTCATTCTGATGATACTACGTACAAAGGTTAGCTGAATCTTATTCTATCAGGTTCATATGACCTCTAAATAGATATGCTTAACTAATTTGTAAACCTATCATGTTCATATTACCTCTGATAGTGTTTTGTATACAAATTTAGTTGGATTATATTCTATCAGGTTCTTACTACCCCTGAATAGATTTACAGTCAGCTAAACCTTACCGAAAGTATATCATGTTCATATTACCTCTGATATCACTTTCATCTTAGCCTATTATTTATATTTTAAAGTGATGGGTCCACAAAGTCAGAAAGTGTATCTTTATTATCTCTAAGAAAATAAGGAGCAAAAAAGTAAAAAGTACATCATTGGGGAGGAGCAGTTAAATCGCGAATCTGTTGTGCCAAAGCAGCCATCTTCTCATTCCTGGGGTTTAAAATGTTTGTGCGAGCCAGTTCCAGCTTTGCCTCGTCATTGTTCAAGAGAGATAGTTCGGACAGAGAATCAACAAAACTTGCGTGGATGACACCCACATTTGTCAAGTTCTGTTGAGCTGTATTCACTTGGCCCTCCAATACATCGCGAACTAGCGATGCTCTGAGAAGCCTCTCCCTTGTTTGAGCAAGCTCAGCTTCCAATTCTTGAACCCTCACTTCATATCCCTCACATTTAGCGCGGCACTGAGCTAGCTGAGGAATACTCTCTACCAATACTGCTTGCTCTTTCTCCATCTCTTGTTGATATTTCTGGATGGATTTGTTTAAAGTTTCTGTCTTCTGAGCAAGTTCCTCAGTTAGTGACTCATACTCAGCCTGAACTAAGTCATTGATGCTGCATCGGGATAGTTGCAAATATTCATTAATGGGTTATTTTAAACCATTAACTATTTGCTCTAGCGCATTAGCCCTTTCAGCGTTATTAAAATTTCTAATCTACGCTATAGTGAGCTTGGAGGACATCTTCAGAGCATCAAAGCCTAGATTCTTCTCCAGCACCATGGATATCAATTCTTTCAAAGTGAGGTAGAATATGCTAGAATATTGTTCAACTAGCATAGCAAAGCTCGAATGGATGCTGGAAGTGGCTGCAATATCGGTAAATCTCCTTTCTGGAATGACTGCAGAGTATATTGCCACAGTCGTTGCTTCAACAGATGGCGCGACAAAAGAAGAAACACCAACAACAGTGGGAGTTGTTGGCATGCTCGACGAAGGAGGCACGGTCGAGATGGTGGGTTCATCCACCTCTGATATTATTTGAACTGCTGTTGGCGGGATTACATCTGAGAAAGTTGCGGATGAAAGATAAACGGCTTCAAGGTATGCTTCTTCGATGGTGGTCACCGCTGTTTCATTAGTTGGATCCGCAACAAAATCAGAGGTTGTCTCAGCTCCACCCTCCCCGAGATGTCTTCGCCTGAAACTAAGATAAGAGAAAGTTAATATCAATTTGACGTTAATTTTCCAAAAAAAAGCGTGAAGACAACATTTACCCATGGCCGATGGTATGTATAGTGCGTCTGCAGCCTGTATAGCTAAATCATTTCTTAATGATGCTAAACAAGCTATCATACCTGGAGAAGATGGTACACCAACTGAGCTTGAGGGTAGTCATCACCAGATCTACTCGAGGTTCATCGGGTGGAATCTCGCTTGAAATACTTACAGACGAAGGAGGGGCTAGTCCTATTATTTGTCTTGGTAAAGTTATACTGATCATTATTGAGCTCGGCCTCGAAGGCGATATAGAAGCACCACCAGTAACGGTGGTAGCAGCAGCAGTCGCATGCAAAGAATCTCCAGCACTTTCAGCTGGAACTGTGGAGGTTCCTTCTTTAAAAGGCGAAGGACCCCTAATCAAAGAATCATCCCCAACAAGGGAAACAATAGGCTCACTCCTGGAAGAGGCCCCCATGGTGGAAGTCTTTTTAGGACCTCTGGTAGTCTGCTTCTTCTTGCGGGTGGAAGGCTCTTTCAGAGTGGAAGCCTTTCGTTTATGGGAAATAATGAGAGGCTCTGCTGGCGGAGCTATTACGCCTCTCGGTAAAATCAACAAATAATCATCTGCACCAGTAGTTTCATCACCTTCATCAGAGGAAACAGATGGTATCTCCTCTCTTCCAGTGGACTTATGGGAGGGCATTCTAAAACTTCCATGTACATCAAAATCACGATGGAAGGTATTGATGGACGCATAAAACTGTGCGTATGAATGAAGAATGCGCAACTCCATAGAGATAGAAGTCGCAGGCACATCAAAGGTTGCTCCAGTACAACCCATGATAAAATACCGCCATCCTCTAGCGCCATCAATAAGTCCACCTTTGAATTTGAAGCTGGTGATGAGATTCCCCACATGCAACTGATTATACCCAAATTGCCTGGCGAAACGGCTAGGCAGATAAGGCTCCAAGTAGCAGTGGTCCTCACTTTTGTACAGCAGGTGGGAAGGTCTAATGCAGACCAACCAGTAAAAGGCTTCAGGAAAAAGAATAGTCTTCCCCTGACCTACATCCTGAAGTTTAGTCTCCTGTTGATTGATATGTACGGGGGGACGGTGCAGAAGAAATTCTAACTATGGGCAAAATTTAGTGCTAGTCGACAATCTATGACGCTAGTCACATTCCAAAAAGAATTCTTGTAATTCAACAAGAAGTTATTGCCCGAACCACTGACAGATCCCGGAGACATCACTTTGGTGTTGTGAAGGATTAACCATCCCATCAAATATAAGAATGGCAATTCCACTCTGGGATATCCTTCACGCTGTGTGGTATCGGCCAGCAGCCCATCAGTAATGGCCCTCAGGCCAGCTTGTATCCTGCATACCATGGCAGGGAGCAGGCCCAATATTGCTCCAAATACCAAATGCATTGCGGGCCATAAGGTGTTGCGATAAATGCGATCCGCAGACGCGATGCCAGGCACCACCCATCGGCGTAGCCAAATAGAAAGGAAGCCAGCCAGTTGAGTTTCTCTTGACAGAGGCTTTCGGCAATGCCTCATATAACTGTAGGCTTTGGTTCCTGCAGGATAACCTCCTATCTCTTCATTGAGAACACAATCTGGAGCCCCTGCATCTTCCATAAGATCATCGATTGAGTTGGCATTAAGGATGCTCAGAGGGTTCAAAGGTTTGTCTTTACTATCTACAACCTTGTCCTGCTTGGCATTTCTAGCCTGATGGAAGAAGAGGTAGGACACCCATTTGTTAATATGGGATAAATCAGAAGGCTCTCCGTAGAAGGTGGTGCATGCAAAATAGTGGCTTATCAGCTCTTGGTACACTGCCACTACCCGAGGGTTGGTATCCTTCAACTCTCTGTTGGTGGGGACGTATTCTTCATAAGGAATGTCTCTCATTGGCAGCTTTAAGATATCTGCCATCTCATGGAGGGCCAGGCCCAACTCACCTATCGGAGTGGCGAAAGTCCCAGTGAGCGAGTTATATCGCTCCATCAAAGCTAAGAACAGGTTGGGATTGATAGGCAGCCCAACACTAGTAGCACTCACAGCCTCAAACAAGTTAATACTTTCCAGCTCCATCTGAAAGTGCTTCAGGGCCCATGCAGTTAAACTGGCCCATCAAAGATTCTGGGGGTTAAGCCATCCACTGGTACGAGGGTTAACCCTGGGATATACTCCTCCCAGCCCCATAAATTTATTGCAAAAATTTGCCATTTGAAATGGCTGGATCAGTGAAGAGTCTTCACTAGGGACGCTGCCTGGTAGTAGTCCTCTGAAGGGCATAACAGGGCCTGAGGGACTGCTTACAAAGGATCATTGGTTTAATCCTTTCTTATAAAAGATCTTCCCTGGCTGGCCATGAAGGTCAGGAGTCAGAGTCCATGCCATCTTTCTGGGATGTGTGGCATGCAAGAATGCAGAGATAGGGTAATCCCTTGACATCTTTGGCAGGAACATGACCGTGCCCTTAGCAGAAAATACCCAATCTTCCTTCTTGGACTTTGTTTGGGATTGTTTATCAATAACATCCCCAAATAAGAAAGCTGGTTTCTTATACTCAGTACCGTCTATGTACGTCAAGGGTTCCCCATTGATCATACTCAGCAACATTCTTTCTCCTTGGGCCGAGATCAGAGTTCCCCTTTCTTGAGAATACTCGTAGCCAGAGATGGGGAAAGTCACATGGGACAAGTCCTCTAAGTAGTTGGAATTCAACATTCCAGCAGCAGAGCCCATTACTTCAGCCAGAGGGGGGATCTGTAGGTCCACTGCAAAAAGCAAGAGAATAAGTCAGTTTTATGCTGGAATTTACTTTCAGCGCATAAAACATAAGGTGCTACACTCTTGCAGTATACGCCAAAACTTGACAGTCTGAGTTTTTACGCCAGACTGCAAAAATTTGAGTTTTACGGTAGAATTTACTTCCAGTGCGTAAAATACAAGGATTGCAGTATACGCCAAAACCTAACAGTCTGAGTTTTTATGCCAGACTGCAAAAATTTGAAGTTTTACGCTGGAATTTACTTCCAGTACGTAAAACGCAAGGTTTGCAGTATACGCCAAAATTTTACAGTATGAGTTTTTACGCCAGACTGCAAAAATATGGAGTTTTACGCTGACACATTAAGAATGTGGGCGTATTTACGCATACACATATAACGTGTGCGAAGGGTTTTTTCTCTCGAAGTTTTTACCTGTGATGTCCGATGCACAGCTAGACGGCGGAGCACTTCATTCAGAACGAGGCTCGCTTGGCCTAGTAGGAGTCGCTCGTGCTTGAGCAGAGGAGCGAGATGATGAAGCGACTTTCTTTCCCTTAGCAGCGGAGGTCTGTTTTGGTGCCATGGCAAATCTGAGGGGTTTTTCAGAAAGAGACGAAGAGTTCTCAGAAAGAGACGAAGGGTTTTTCAGAAAGAGACGAAGGGTTTTTCTCTCTCATGACCTAGGCCTATTTATAGAGTTCAAGTGACTCTCCGAATCCTTAACCAAATTCGATTTTTAATAGTCGGTTATGATTTGGGACCACGTCAGCTGATCATTTGAAAATGAAGACAGATAGTCATGGTCTACGATTTTACGCTCAGAAGCTACAGATCTACGATTTTACGCTCAGAAGCTACAGATCTACGATTTTACGCTCAGAAGCTACAGATCTACGATTTTACGCTCAGAAGCTACAGATCTATGATTTTTACGCTCAGAAGCTTTTACGCTCAGAAGCTACAGATCTACGATTTTACGCTCAGAAGCTACAGATCTACGATTTTTACGCTCAGAAGCTTTTACGCTCAGAAGCTACAGATCTACGATTTTGCGCTCAGAAGCTACGGATCTATAATTTTTCGCTCAGATGCTACGGATCAATGATTTTACGCGCATCTTAAATTACGCGGGACGGATCAGTTAGCAGAATACACGTATATCTTGATAATTTGGGTTTCACGCTTGAAAAAGCCAGTTACAAGAGTTTACGCAGAAAATGCTCTTCTTCCTCAGTCGAGAGGACTTCATCAGACGAAGGGCCAAGGAGTTCCCTCAAAATGTATGTCTTCACCGGAGATGACTTTTCTTTCTTGGCTATTGATAGTTCATTCGAAGTTTGGCCAGAAATTTTTTACATCTAGTTCAGGGATGGTCTGTTCGGCGGACATTTCTTGCCCTGTCTCGAGAATCTTTCGAGATGCCATTCTTTTAAAGATGATGTTCTGAACAAATGTTCTTCGAAGGAGAAAGAACAGTTCAAAATTCTATGTGACTCCTCGTCCAAAAACAACATGACAATTGGATTTTCAAGACAACTTAATGCTAAAGAGCTTTTTATGCATCTTCCTTTACGCGTAAAAGTTGGGACGTGACTGGATGCATATTCATCAGAGTCTGCATAAAAATTATTCAAGCATGTTGAAGCTGCGTATTATCAGATTTCCTCACAGCAATATGGCAATTTAATAGTGCTTAAAAGAAGATAAGTTTATTAATCATGATTACATATGATGGAAATCCATTTTGCAAAAGATTTTTCATTAATATTCAAGATCATGATTACATGTGATGGGAATCTATTAAGCTAGGTTCTCGTCTGATGGAGATCTTCATTGCTTCTTCTACAGCACTTCTTCAGCCAGGAAGCCAAGAAAATGGTTAATGGAGGGAGGATACAGAACTGGACTTATTTAAATTATTCAAGCCCTTCCTCCATACGTCATCGGCGGCCATGCTTAGAATTGTGTTAGGGATTCAGACCCAACACAATACTGGAAGACACGGCCAAGCTGCCCACCAGGGTCCAGCTTCATAACAGGGGAAAATATAGCTAGCAAGCTGTGTGGTCTAATGTGAACCTTCCTCTCTCTTTGACGAATTGCCATATAAAATAAATGATTATCTCGAGCAAAGGAAGTTATGATATCCTTCCATGATCCATCATTGCAGAGAATATTTACTCGAAGACGTCTCTTTTTACGGCTTCTTACATGCTAGAAAAGCATAATCTTCTTCTTTCTCAGTTCAGCCCAATGAATCTCAGCAGCCATCTTTGTGGTAAAGGGAGTATGGAAAAATAAGTTCACTTGATTGCCCTTATATAGGCAGAAGAGAACATACGAAATCCCAACAACTCCTTAAAAATCGTCGAAAAATCAGCCTCGGAGAACGAGTCAAATTTGACCGTTTCATGCTTCATTCAAAGTATTTCAAATTACGAGGAATTTGAAAACTTTGAAGGGGGTCTTGTAGAAGCATGAAATATGCTGGGGAATTGTACGCGTATTAAACAGTCAAAAAAATCCAACATACATGAAGTCCGCGTAAAAAAGAGCTTCAAGGCTGTGTGGCATAAAATATGGCTTCAGAGCTATACGCGTAAAACAAAGCTTCAAGGCTGTGTGGCGTAAAACATGGCTTCAGAGCTGCTCGCGTAAAATAGGGCTTCAGAGCTATTTTGCGTAAAGTAGAGCTTTAGAGCTGCCCGCGTAAAGCAGTGCTTCAAGGCTGTTTTGGCGTAAAAATGTTGCTATACCTCCCTGCGTAAAGTTCAAAATACGTTTGTTTTTAATGCAGCATAAAGTTTACGAGGAACTCTTCGTATTCCTCGGATGAATCTGTCAGACAAAACAGTGAACCTGACTCCTGACAAAAGTACTGCACGATGATCGAGAGGACGGCTGTGATGATAATTTTGCACAGAGACCCAGGCTGTCGTTTAGTGACATATTCTTGATACAAGTCATTTTTACGCATTCAAAGAATATGCTGCCTATTCTACATGGGAAGAAATAAGTTTTTACGCTCAAGATGGAACAAAATTAGACGCCACATCAAAAGCTGTTTCTCGTACAGAGCTCGAGGCATATCTCTGCATTTAATGCACTAGATGGGGGCATATCTCTGTATTTAATGCACGAGATTTTGTTCTATTTTTTAATGACTGGGAAAGCTAAAACTGTGGCTAATATGTTCACATCACCATCCTTGCATTTTACACCAACCAGGCTATTTTCAACTATAGGAGTACGTCGTATGCTATCTTCTCGAAATACGCCAACTCGGCTATATTTGCAAAGGTACGTGATAAGGCTATTTAGCCCAGAATACGCTCAAGACCTCAGTCGTGACGGATAATTGGCTATTTTATGCTGGTTGTCTATTATTCATGAATCCTCAAGTTTTACGCAGAGCTTGGCTTTTTGGCTTTTACGCCAACCATCTTTACGCAAGGTGTAGTTACCTACGTGGCTTGCATGCCATGATCTTCGGGAAGCAGTTATATGCATTACCTCATAAAGGGACACGTGTCATACGCATATTCAGAAGATAATGGGAACGTGGGTAGCAGTTATCATAACCGCAGCGTAAAAGAAATCTTCTTCTTCACAGTTTGGTCTTTTATGCTAACAAGACAATTATTTGGCTTTTACGCCAACCACCTTTACGCAAGGTGCAGTTCCCTACGTGGCTTGCATGCCATGATCTTCGAGAAGCAGTTATACGTATTATCTCATAAAGGGACACGTGTCATACGCATATTCAGAAGACAATGGGAACGTGGGTAGCAGTTATTATAACCGCCGCGTAAAAGATGCAACTTCCTTCACAGTTTGGCCTTTACGCCGACTAGACATTTATTTGGCTGATCTCTATAAATAGAGACCCCTGGTCACAGGGTAGAGATCAGAGGGATCAGACAGAAGCACAAAGAGAGCACAGACAGAGAGTGTTGGTTGACAACTTTGGCAACGAGAATTCAATCCCACTTGCAACCTTTGAAGCTTCTTCTTCTTCTACAGCACTTTTTCATCATCGTGTGGTCCAAGGGACAAAGTGATCGACCGCAGATCAGACTCCTATAGCAATACTTTCCCATAATCATTTTTATTGTACTTAACATCCTCGTATAGGATTAATTGTACTCTTTTTTTTAGTTTGCAAGCAAAGGTTTCGTATAAACCTCTTTGTTTAATCCCGCAAACAAAGACAAGTGTTGTTGTTGAGCTGCAGTTCACTTCATTATATGTGTTATGTTGCACTGCGGTTCCTATCGGTATATATTTCTGCCATACATTTAGGTTTATGTTATGTTCTCTACCTCTTTAGTTGTCATTGTCTTTGTTGTGCTCTATAATTTTACTAGACAAGCATACCCTTGCCATCTGGGTTGTCTGCGGTGCTGGTAGTAGTGAAGTTCCTCATACTTTGCATTCTTAGTAATTAAGACTTGTGATAATATTAGCTAGTTAATTGTAGCAAGCCATAGAAAATGCTTAACCGTGCTCTTTTGGTTGCGCGTACTGATATGCTCACGCTTGTTCTATGTGTCGGTGAGTGGACAGGGACTAAGTTCTGCTCGGGAAAAGATGTACAACCCCGGCCCTTGTTTGGTTTAAAGGTTGTGGTTCCGACTTCGAGTAGTTCCTAAGTTTCACAGTCACTTATCGGCTTATCTTTCTCTATGGCTATTTGTTCTGCTTCTCGGACTTCCAGGCAGTTTTTTTTTTGGGCAGCTTAGCTTCAGTTCTTCCATACCAACTTAGCTACCCGGTGCTTATTCAGTCTTCTTTATTTTTGAGATGAGTGCATTAATACCGCACAAGTCTCGATACGCATTTATTTATTATCGTTATTATTTGTTGTGGGTTTTATTATTCACCTTGGGCTTTCTTGTGCTACTTGCTATTTAGGGTTTAATCCTACTAGTTTTGTTTGGCCAGATTTATCGGTGGAGCCTAAGGATACTCCCTATCTCTCGCCAGATGTCCCGCACCCGTAGTTAAGCTGTCCCAGCACGCGAGTGGATTTTCTTTTCTTACCACTCGTCTATTTCATTTTGGTGGTGTTTAGCTAGGGGCAATGTGTCACACCCCAGTCCCAAAATACGTAGGACTAGGAATACGTAGCACGTCCAGCCGTATGTATATGAACTCCAATATATGGAAACCATATACATACGTACGTTGTACATGAATACCCAATCCACCAGTGGTAATATACTGTCACAACAAGTCACACAGAATCTATATCTCATCCACAGCACGAATAATCAGTAGGAATAAAGAGCTGAATAATAACTGAATATCAAAGATAAGTATTAAGTCTGATAGTCGGATGAAAATAAATCCACTACAAAACGACTATACCGAAGTAGCAAAAAAATCTCTAAACAGCGGTAATAAAATCACAGATACTCCGAGGGTAAGATCTCCTCAGTCTGGTAAGTAGCGTCAGGTCCAGGACCGTACTCTTGCGGATACTCCTGCTCGTCCATATCTGGAAAGGGACCAGGTCCTCAGAGGGACGTAACAAGACACATATAAACATGCCAATCAAGTACTGAAATATAAACATCCAATGGGTCGCCTAACCGTCTAAGTGAATGCAATTTGAGAACAACTTTCCAACACGTGGGCTATCTGGCCATAATTGGGATTGGCATGATTCTCTCGGAGAATCAGGGGCCTATCAGCATGTCGTCTTTCGAACGACAGAGGCCGCCTGCAATATAAAATATAGTGGTCGTCATCACCCGTTTCTCCGACGAAGAATCCGGGCGTACAGGAGAAAAGTGCAAAGGAGCCCAAACGCCTTACTTGTTGTTCTCCCTACCCCATGCTCTAAGCATGCCACATCCATGACACGATAAAACCTCTAAATAACTGCCAGGTCTACTAGCATACAAAGTTTCTATCGGCAGTTATCCCTAACGCACGGCCCATGCGTATAGGAGTCCAACCTGTCACGCAGTCCGTGATCTATATGAGACTCACAACTCGTGTAACAACTGTGTCACGGCCAATGAATCTAATGATGCTCCATAATACTGGGGTAGTCTCATAAAGTAGGTCCAAAATCTATAAAAATAAATATCTATATAAGCAGAATTAAACATGTATGTATCAGCTGGAATATAAATAATAGTACGATGGCAAGTGGGTTTGGAAGAGTTATAATATATATAGATCAAGAGGCGGTGGAGGGAGGCTGCTGCTGTTCTTCCTCTCATTGGTTTTGATTGCGGTTGGGGAGAGTTTAGTAATAATAGGTAAAGAGGCGGTGGGGGATGAGTCACATGCGAAAAAAGGGAATGAATACACGCGGGGGTTATTTTACGCGCGGGTGAAAGGAAATTAAGCGGTGGGATTGTTTTACGCGCGGAGGGGAGAAAGAAAAGTTGGTTTTTGCTGCTGTTGATATTTCTTCTCCTAATGGGTTGTGGGTTCCAGTGGGTAGGGTAGAGGCTAAGGGGTTAACGGGTTTTGGGTAGAGATCCAATAGGAATATATATATATATATATATATATATATATATATATATATATATATATATATATATATATATATATATATATATAAAACTCTAAAAAATTAAATTAGTGTATACGGTTAAGCCAGCAACTGTCCAAAGGGTCTCCTACATGGAATAAATTAGAAAAAATTTATAATAGCTCCATAAATCCTCTAATTGCACAAATACCTCAAAGTAAAAATTAATTAAAAATCTATTCCTTCTATTTAGCTCATAATTACTAAATAAATTAAATAATACTATTTTCAGAATTAGGGGTTTTACATTCTACCCAACTTATAAAAATTTCGTCCTCGAAATTAAAAAAAACTAAGCCGTGGTAGAAAGTCAAGAATTATAGGAGATATAATTTAACAAAGTAAATTTATACCTTGGTCTGCTAATAGGTTCGGAAAACATTTGCGCATGTCGTCTTCGAGCTCCCAAGTAGATTCTCCTGGCGCGTCATGCTTCCATGCCACGCGGACCAAGGGAATAGACTGGTTCCTCAATATTTTCTCTCGACGATCAAGGATTTCCATGGGTTGCTCTTGATACGACAAGCTTGGCCCAATGGTGATCTCCGAATGGTCGAGAACATGATTGATGTCTGCCACATATCGCCTGAGCTGCGACACATAGAATACGTCATGTACTCCCTCAAGTGAAGGTGGTAGCGCAAGTCGATATGCTACTTCTTCCACTCTCTCTAGCACGTCAAATGGTCCAATATACCTTGGACTCAACTTGTCGCGCCCTCTGAATCGAATAGTGCCTCTGGTAGGTGATATCCTCAAGAAGACATGATCGCCCTCTTTAAATTCCAAGGGACGACGATGAAGGTCTACCCATTATTTCTACCTGTCTTGCCCTGCTCGCAAGTATCCTTGTATTTTCTTAACTGTCTCAACGGTGTTAACCACTAACTCTGGTCCCAGAATCTGACGTTCTCCTACGTCACTCCAACACACAAGAGACCTACACTTCCTTTCATACAATGCTTCACACGGAGCCATCTGGATGCTCGCCTGATAGCTATTGTTGTAAGAAAACTCCACAAGATGTAGGTAGTCCTCCCATGTTCCTCCAAAGTCTAACATACAAGCCCTCAACATATCTTCCAATGTCTGAATAGTACGCTCTGACTGCCCATCTGTCTGTGGGTGATAAGATGTACTGAACTTCAGACGAGTTCCAAGACTCTCTTGTATGCTCCTCCAAAAGTGCGATGTAAAGCGTGAATTCCTGTCTGATACAATGCTTACTGGTATGCCGTGTAATCTCACGATCTGCCTCATATATAAGTCAGCCAAAGCTTCTGTAGATTGGCCAACCCTAAAAGGCAAGAAATACGCTGTCTTGGTGAGTCGGTCCACTATTACCCATACTGCATCTCTTCCACTGGGACTCTTGGGAAAACTCGTGACAAAGTCCATAGTGATGTGCTCCCACTTCCATTCTGGAATTGGAAGTGGTTGCAATAACCCCGCTGTTCTTTGATGCTCCGCCTTTACTTGTTGACATACCAAATATTTAGCTACAAAGCGAGCTATCTCTCTTTTCATTCTATGCCACCAAAAGTGCTGTCGTAAATCACGATATATCTTGGTGCCTCTAGGATGAATAGAATATATCGAACTATGAGCTTCTGTCATCAGCTCCTGTCGAATCTCTCTATTTGGAACATAAAGATGATTACCACATCGTAATGTCCCATCATCATGGATGTGCAGTCCTGTCTGCTTTCCGGCCTCTGTCCTTTCTTTTAATCTTCGGAATCTGGCGTCTGTAGGCAATGCTGCCTTGATTCTCTCTACTAGTGATGATTGTATTTACAAGTTGGCTAGTGTCCCGTTTGCTTCGGGTAATATCATTTCAATGCCAAATCTTTGCAAGTCCTTCCATAATTCCCTCTAGGTTGTCAAGAAGTAAGTTATTGGTTTCCGGCTTAACGCGTCTGCTACAACGTTAGCCTTGCATGGGTGATAATGTAGCTCTATCTCGAAATCTTTCATCAACTTGAGCCATCGACGTTGCCTCATATTTAACTCCTTTTGTGTGAAGACATACTTGAGGCTTTTGTGGTCTGTATAGATTTCCACTCGTTCCCCATATAAGTAATGTCTCCATAGCTTTAGAGCAAATACAACGGCTGCAAGTTCCAAGTCATGAGTTGGATAATTCTTCTCATGTACTCGTAACTGTCTAGATGCATATGCAATCACCTTGCCATGCTGCATTAATACGCATCCTAAACCTTTCTCTGATGCGTCACTGTAGATCACGTAGCCTCCTGATCCTGATGGAATAGCCAATATTGGTGCTGTGGTCAGTCGCTTCTTCAACTCTTCAAAAGCGGCTTGACACTCGTTGGTCCATATGAACTCTTAATCTTTGCAAGTCAACCGAGTCATAGGTATGGCTATCCTTGAGAAGTTTTCCATGAACCGTCGGTAATATCCCGCAAGTCCAAGGAAACTTTTCACTTCTGCTGCTGATTTAGGAACAGGCCATGTCTCGACTGCCGAGATCTTTTCTGGATCAACAGAAATACCATCTCCTGTAACGACATGTCCAAGAAATGAGACTCTGTCTAAGAAGAACTCACATTTACTGAGCTTCGCATATAACTGCTCTCTCCTCAAGGTCTCTAGAATAATCCGTAGGTGCTTCTCGTGCTCCTCGTGGCTCTTTGAATAGACAAGTATATCATCTATGAAGACGACCATGAACTGGTCCAAATACTGATGGAAGACTCGATTCATTAAGTCCATAAAGATAGCTGGAGCATTGGTAAATCCAAATGGCATGACCAAAAACTCGTAGTTCCCATATCTTGTCCGAAATACGGTCTTCGGGATGTCCTCCTTCCGTACTTTTACCTGGTGATATCCCGATCTCAAATCTATCTTTGAGAACATCTTGGCTCCACTAAGCTGGTCAAATAAGTCATCAATTCATGGCAATGGAAATTTATTCTTCACTGTCACTGCATTCAAGGCTCTATAGTCAATGCACATACGCACTGACCCATCCTTCTTTGGTACAAACAACACTGGTGCTCCCCAGGGTGATGCACTTAGTCGGATGAAACCCTTCTCTTCTAGTTCTTTCAATTGTGTCTTCAGTTCATCCATCTCCTTCTTCGCCAATCTATAAACATGTGATGCTATGGGTGCTGCTCCCGGCGTTAATTCAATTAAAAATTCTACATCTCTATCTGGGGGTAGTCCTGGCAATTCTTCTGGAAAGGCATCTTGGAATTCTGAAATAATAGGATGATAGACAACATCGTCCAATGTGAGTTGCATACCATCAAGGATTTATGTGGATCCTCATGCAAACTCAAGTTCAGGCTGGCCTGGTACTTTGAAAAGAATGCTTCCTCCAAAGCAATCGAAAAAAGCATGGTACTTGCTTAGCCAGTCCATTCCAAGCACAATATCAAAAGTTGGCATAGGAAGGACTAAGAGTCGGACATTCATCTCTCTGCCATGTATCACTATAGGACACGATCTACAAATTCTACTAATAGGTACAACTCCTCCTCCGGTAAGAATTCTAACATAACTAGATAAAGGTGTAGAGGCAATGTTGTGCTTGGCAATAAATCTAGATGATATGAATGAGTGGGTGGCTCCTATATCAAACAATGTCACAGCAGAAAAAGTAAAAGCAAGAGTGATACCTGCTATGACATCAATCTTCTGATTTATGTCATCCACTTCTATTGCAAAAGCTTGTCCGTTCCTCTGTGGTTGTCCCTGTCTAGCCCTCGCAAATTGATCCTCTTGTGTAGGTAGCGGTGGTCCTCGCTGAAATCCCCCTGCTGCTGGAGGTCGAGGTGCTCCTGGTCTCATTATTTGCTGTGCTGGCTTTGGTGCTAGAAGTGCTAGTCTCGGTACTGGCGGTGGAAGTGTCTGCTACATTGGACAATTTCTCGCCAGGTGCTGTCCAGAACCACATCTCATACACTGTCCCAAACGGATCCGACAGTCTCTTGAGATGTGCCCGCGTCTCCCACAATAATTGCATTGGGGCTTCTATAGAATCTGGTACGGTCCTGCTCTTTGTTGCTGATGTTGCTGTGCCCAGGGACGTCTGATAGGTCCTCCTTGTTGTGTCCTTGCCGATCCTTGTTGCATCTTCAGCTGACCTTATTTTTCTCTGCTGATGGCTTCTTGTAATCTGGCTTTTTTCAGTAACTCGGCATAAGAGATCCGGGACTGGGAGCTTGTATAATGTTGGAGCTCCTGAGTCAGTCCGCGGTGAAACCTCTTAGCTTTAGCTAAGTCATCAGGTATCATGACAGCGCCATATTTACTGAGGCGACTAAACTCGGCATCGTACTCGTCGACTATTTTGTTCTCCCACTCCAGGTGGAGAAACTGATCGTACAACGCATCTCTGACGGTGTCCGGAAAGTACTTCCTTTCAAAGCACTCCAAGAATTGCTCCCAAGTCTGGCATGTACCCAACTGGCGCTCCATGGATTCCCACCAGTGATGAGCATTACCATCTAGAAGCGTCCTTACACCCGTCATCCATAGCTCTATAAGTAGCTGCGATGCTTCTAATAACTTCCGAGTGTGAGTAATCTAGTTGGTAGTTTCCTCTGGGCTCTCAATGCCTTTGTACGGCCTCAGACCCATCTGTACAAAGTCCTTTACTGAACCAACTCTAGCTCGAGGTTCTAGAGCTAGTGCTTGAGCTGCTACAGTAGTCTTTGCATCCATCCTTTCAAGAGCTGCCAGAAACTCTTGTCTCTGTTCTGCTGCTTGCTGTCTCTGTTCCTGTATCATCATCTGGAAGAATTGGAACAGTTGTGCCTGGCCATCCGGCGGTGTCGATGAGACTGGAAGGTTCCCATTAGGTGGAATGGGAAGATCAGATGGAACTGGATTATGGATCTGTCCATCTGGTCCTGGAAGTCTAGGAATTTTTGAGGTCCCTCCTTGAGTCTGACCATTGACTCCAGGAGTTGTGTCACCATCGGCGACAGTATGTCCCTTCTGCATATCCATTTCTCTGCAGGTGATGTATACATCGTTTAGAAGAGGTATAGAAATCAAACAGGATGTAAACATTAAATAGAATGTAGAAGCATGAGATAGGCTGGAAATTGTCTGCGTAAAACATGGCTTCAGGGCTAGCCGCGTAAAGCAGAGAAGCGTAAAGTAGAGATTCAAAGTCGTCGGCGTAAAACAGAGATTTAAAGAAGTTTGGCGTAAAGTAGAGATTCAGAACAGTCTGCGTAAAGCAGAGATCAAAAACTGTCGACGTAAAATAAGTTTCAGAACTATCTAGGTAAAAGTCTGCGTAAAGTTTCCGCGCGTAAAATCTGCCCACGAAAAAATCTACGCGTAAAAAGTCTTAGCGGAAAAGATCTGCTGCGTAAAGTCTGCACACGTAAAGTCGGCGTAAAATTTGTCTACATAAAAGTTTTGCTACACTTCCTACGTAAAGTACGTTGCAGCGTAAAGTACGTACGAGAACTCTTTGTATTTCCTTGGATGAATTTATCAGACAAATCAGTGAACCTGACATCCGACAAAGGTACTGCACGAAGATCGAGAGGACGACTGTGATGATGATTTTGCACAGAGACCCAGGTTGTCGTCTAGTGACATATTTGATAAAAGTTATTTTTTTTACGCATCCAAAAGGAAGGAAATGGAGTCTTCTAGATACGCTGCCTACAAAAATGAGTTTTTACGCTCATAATAAGACAAAATCAGATGCCACGTAAAAAGCTGTTTCTGCACAGGGCTCGAGGCATATCTCTGTATTTAATGCACGAGATTTGTTCCAATTGGTCATGACTGGGAAGCTAAGGTTGTGACAAATACGCTCACATCCTATCCTTACATTTTATGCCTAATCAGGTTACTCTATGCTGGTTATCTATTATTCAGGAATCATTAAGTTTACGCAGGGACAGTTACCTACGTGGCTTGCATACCATAATCTTACAAAGGAATACGTGTCAGTTGTCATAACCGTAGCATAAAGTAGACAGTCTTCTTCATAGTTTGGCTTTTACGCCAACAAGATAGTCAATTGGCTTTTATGCCAACAAGGATAAAGGATCTTTGGCGTAAAACTTGTTTATCCAAACAGAGGATAGTTGAAAGAAAGAATGAGGTTTTAGTCAAGCATGGATGAGATCCTTATACTCTATTCCTATACGCAGGCTTGTTTGGCACAGTTACGTAACCAAGACAATATATTCTTGACCTGCATGGGCTACCATCAAAAATATGTCACGCCCCAGTCCCAAAATACGTAGGACTAGGAATACGTAACACGCCCAGCCGTATGTATATGAACTCCAATATATGGAAACCATATACACACGTACGCTGTACATGAATACCCAATCCACCAGTGGTAATATACTGTCACAATAAGTCACACGGAATCTATATCTCATCTACAACACGAATAATCAGTAGGAATAAAGAGCTGAATAATAACTGAATATCAAAGATAAGTATTAAGTCTGATAGTCGGGTGGAAACAAATCCACTACAAAATGATTATACTGAAGTAGCAAAAAGATCTCTAAACAGCGGTAATAAAATCACAGATACTCCGAGGGTAAGATCTCCTCAGTCTGGTAAGTAGCGTCAGGTCCAGGACCGTACTCCTGCGGATACTCCTGCTCGTCCATATTTGGAAAGGGACCAGGTCCTCAGAGGGACGTAACAAGATACATATAAATATGCCAATCAAGTACTGAAATATAAATATCCAATGGGTTGCCTAACCGTCTAAGTGAATGCAATTTGAGAACAACTTTCTAACACGTGGGCTATCTGGCCATAATTGGGATTGGCATGATTCTCTCGGAGAACCAGGGGCCTATCAGCATGTCGTCTTTCGAACGGCAGAGGCCGCCTGCAATATAAAATATAGTGGTCGTCATCACCCGTTTCTCCGGTGGAGAATCCGGGCATACAGGAGAAAAGTGCAAAGGAGCCCAAACGCCTTACTTGTTGTTCTCCCCACCCATGCTCTAAGCATGCCACATCCATGACACGATAAAATCTCTAAATAACTGCCAGGTCTACTAGCATACAAAGTTTCTATCGACAGTTATCCCTAATGCACGGTCCATGCGTACAGGAGGCCAACCTGTCACGCAGTCTGTGATCTATATGAGACTCACAACTCGTGTAACAACTGTGTCACGACCAATGAATCTAATAATGATCCATAATACTGGGGTGGTCTCATAAAGTAGGTCCAAAATATACAAAAATAAACATCTATATAAGCAGAATTAAACATGCATGTATCAGCTGGAATGTAAATAATAGTACGATGGCAAGGTATACTTGCCGAGCAAGTGTTCTGTATAGTGCACGTCCAAATAGTGTTAAGTTTGTTGTAAGAAGAAGTGGGTTAGGGTTTGGAAGAGTTGTAATATATAGAGATCAAGAGGCGGCGGAGGGAGGCTGCTGCTGTTCTTCCTATCATTGGTTTTGATTGCGGTTGGGGAGAGTTTAGTAATAATAGGTAAAGAGGCGGTGGGGGATGAGTCACATGCGAAAAAAGAAAATGAATACACGCGGGGGTTGTTTTACGTGCGGGTGAAAGGAAATTAAGCGGTGGGATTGTTTTACGTGCGGAGGGGAGAAAGAAAAGTTGGTTTTTGCTGTTGTTGATATTTCTTCTCCTAATGGGTTGTGGGTTCCATCGGGTAGGGTAGAGGCTAAGGGGTTAACGGATTTTGGGTAGAGATCCAATAGGAATTTATATATATATATATATATATATATATATATATATATATATATATATATATATATATTAATACATAGAAAACTCTAAAAAAAAATATTGGTGTATACGGTTAAGCCAGCAACTGTCCAAAGGGTCTCCTACATGGAATAAATTAGGAAAAATTTATAATGGCTCCATAAATCCTCTAATTGCACAAACACCTCAAAGTAAAAATTAATTAAAAATCTATTCCTTCTATTTAGCTCATAATTACTAAATAAATTAAATAATACTGTTTTCAGAATTAGGGGTTTTACACAATGTTAGCCCTTTTATTTTGAGACTTTATCTCTGACTTTGGTCAACATGAGATATATATTAGATCATGGATGGTATATTGATCATGTATATTTGTACTTTGCTAGTGAAATATTTTGTATTCACTAGCTTCATGATCATATATGATATGCATTTTGGGATGCCTCTTTACTTTCATGTATGATATACTCATGTTACTTTTATTGTTGTTGGATTGAGATACTAGGATTTGTCGACCTTAGGACTGACGTTATAGCATGTTAGAGTCCTCCCACTTGTCTTTTAGACAGTCGTGACCATATCTCAGGGTACCTTTGTACCCTGATATACATAGCTGGCTTTGTTTCTCCCCGGCTCCCTAATATTCTGGTTCTGGGGCGTGACAGGGCCCAGAGAGTACCTAATATAGACTGTGCGATCGATCAAATTTTGATAGCCGGGATTAGTGATAAACTATTTTATGATTTTTCTAAACCCTAAATTAGGGTTCTCATCTTTTATACTAGAGTTTGAGGGGGGTTGCTAAGGAGAAGCTCATGCAGGAGATTCAAAGGAGAAAGTCCACACAAATCTAATAGAAATCTCGTGCTTTACTCGTAGGGATCGTCTCTCGAGATAGTCGGAAGAGAACATCTGTTTAGGGAGTCATCTTCTTCGTTTAGGAAGATCGACACATGGTTGGGTGAGTTATTTTATTGCAACCTTATACTTTTTCTTGTGTTTGGTGAGAGATTGAACTTAGGGACAAAAGGTTCAACATATTGTATTCAATCTTGTATCTTTTTGGGTTATGTAGATTAGGATTTGTTCAGGGGACATAGTCACCAAACATATATTGTGTTTGATCTATCTTGGTGATTGCGTGTGACGAGGGTTTGTTATCTTTAAGTGGGTTGGCTTTATTTCTACAATATCCTTTTGGCCCACAAGATAAAGATGCTCAACCAATCTCAAGATTTTTTGGAAATCGTGGAGATCAAAGTTGTAGAACCTGTTGATGTGGCAAATCTCAATAAACAACAACTTAAAGAATCGAAGGAAGCTCGCAAGAAGAACAAGATAGTATTATTTTTCATCTACCAAGCAATGGATGCGGTCACATTTGAAAGGATATTGACAGTGACTTCGACAAAGAAAGCGTGTAACACACTTCATTCTTTATGTAAGGGATATGGTAAGGTAAAAATGCTAAGGATACAAACTTTACGTAGCAAATTTGACACACTAAAGATGAAAGATATAGAATCTATTGAAGATTATTTCAATCGGGTCATTTCAATTATTAACCAATTGAAATTAAATGGTGAGAAAGTTTAAGATCAAAGAATCATTAAGAAGATTCTACGAACTTGACTAAGAAATTTGAGTATATAGTGATAGTCATTAAAGAATCAAAGGATTTGTCTACGCTTTATATAGAGAGTTTATTGGGTTCACTTCAGTAACATGAACTCCATATGCAACAATATGATTCCACTCCTAGAGCAAGCTTTTTGAATACATATGTCTTTTTGAGGTGGTTCAAAAGAAAGAAGAGATGGTCCAAGAGATCAAGGAAGAGGAAGACACTATGAAGACAAATACATCAAAGCTAAGAAAAAAAGGAGATATTGGTTTTCTCCAAATTGAGGAAGAGGAAGAGGAAGAGTAAGAGGAAGACCTGCAGATAGAAGTAAATTTAGATGCCGAGGTAGAAGTCCTGGAGATTCTTATCAAGTTCAATGTTACAATTATAAAAATTATGGTCATTATTAAACGGATTATTGGTTCAAGAAGATCAATATTGAAAAAGGAAGCTCAACTTTCATGCATGAGGGAGAAAAGAAAAGTGAGAACGATACTCTCTTTCTCACTTGCAATGACTATCTTTCTCGCTTGCAATGTTGAAGAAGCTACACATGATGAAGTATAGTACATCGACAACGACTGTAGCAACCATATGATTAGAAACAAGAAGGTATTCATGGACCTTGATGAATCAATTACAAGAAGTCCAAACTGGGGATGACAAGAGGCCTTTTTTGAAGAAAAAAAATGATATTCTTGTCTAAAAAAAAGAAGTAAAACACATTTCTAGCGTTTTCTATATTCCCGGATTCGAGCAGAATCTTTAGTGTTGGTCAGCTTCTATTGAAGATTTTCGTGTTCATTTTAATGAAGATATGTGTTAGATAAATGACAAGAATGATGCTCTTATAAAAAAGAGAGGTAAAGATGACACTAAGGAAGTTGTTTCCTTTGAAGCTGCATTCTCATATTGACTCATGCATGCATACTAGTATCCAAGACAAATAGTGGCTATGACATTTTAAATTTGGACATTTTAGTTTCAAAACTCTTTTACTCATGGGCAACAATAATATTATTGAAGGCATATCGAATGTTGAGATTCAGAAAAGTATACACGAAGGATGTGCACTTGGCAAGCATCACAAAATTTCTTTTCCAGCTGGAAAAACTTAAAGAGCATCACATACACTTGAGCTTATACATTAAGATCTTTGTGATCCAATACAAACTACGTCAATTAAGGTAATATTATCTCTTTACTTTCATTGATGAATATATTAGAAAGACATGGATTTTCTTCCTAAAAGAAAAATCAGAAGTATAGGAATATTTCAAGAAATTTAAGACTTTGGTTGAAAGGGTAAGTGGCTTCCCATTGAAGACGTTGCATACCGATCAACATTGCAGAATGGAAGAAATTTTAGATGAAAAAGCAAAACAACCACTCTTTAGTATGCTCCTTTCCTTTGTTCCTTTAAAATGATAAGAACACTCCCTAAAGTTGATCATTCTAAAATATATTTATGTATGGATAATAAGGTCATCTATACCCCCACAAATTTAAATTTATAAATAGAATGTAACATTCTTCTCTCTCTTATGTGCAATCACCTTCTTTCTCTTTCTCTCTCTCTCTCTCTCTTATTATTTATTATATCCTTAAAAACAAATATTTAAGGATATTCTCTTTACTTCTTCAAAAGAAGAAAAGAATCCAAAATTCTTGAAACTAACTAACAATCCTTAAATCAACTAATAATCAAAAACTTCTGCATTGTAGCTTAATTTTCTATAGTTGTCAATATCTTCTCACAATATGTATAACTGAGCAGTCATCGAACCAACTAACAGTCAAATCCATAAGAAAAATGCAATCTATTTTGTATTACTCTCATGCCCTGCTTCAATTATTTTACTCTGAGTAGATTGAATTCTTGAAACTATTACGAAATCTAAAGCATTGTTAATAACCAAAGGAAAAGATCTGTAATTATTATATACTTTTGTAGATAAAATCTATACAACTTGGAATACTACAATATCACGTGAATTCATTTGGGTTGGGTTGTGTTGGATTCGCGGGTTCTCAATCAACGTTGCAGAATGAAAGCAATTCTAGATGCAAAAATAAAACAACCACTCTTTAGTTTGCTCCTTTCTTTTCTTCCTTTAAAATGACAATAACACTCCTGAGTTGATCATGCAAAATTATAATTAGGAAAAAAGAGGTAATTCAAGAAAAAAAAATGCAAGCTATTTATTTACTAAGGAGGAGACTAGTCATGGATTCATCGACATGTTTTCATGCATCTATCAAAGACAATTTGAAACCTATAGTACTTTTAGTACCAAGATCCACTTTTTGTTCTACTTTTTCTAATACAAATTAATTTTTACTGTTAATCAATTATTCATCAAATTATTTCAAATATTTCCCCAAACTACCATGATTTATTCAACGAATCTACAAAAAATTCAGTAGCAACAAAATAGAAACAACATTAAACATATCAATCGAAGAAACCAATTCAAGCTTAGCCTATTTAATTTCAATTTTCTCATTCAATCATTTAAAGTGCCTTTAGGGATCATACATGTAATGAATGTAATGACATAAATTAGAGGGATAAAGAAGATTATTACAATTAATGGAAATTTTGGAGGTCGACTCTCATCGATAAGGAAATTGAGAGAGAGGACAGGTGGTGGAGAGGACTGAATATCATAATAAAAAAAAATCATAATATCATAAAAAACAAAACAAAAATAAACCATGGAATAAACGTCATGTTTAGTTTCCTTCAGCAGAAACAAATTTCAAATTGACTTCAGAGAATCATAAAAACCCATAAAATATATGAAATATTTTTTTTCCCATTATATGTATATAAACGTCCTTGGACAGAGGTCCAAATACTATCTTAGCAAAAATAATAGAGAGAAAGAGAGAACCTTGTAGCACGTCGCTCTTTCGTTTGCTTGCATGTCCACCATTCCTCCTTACGTGTGAAGAGGGGGGAATTACTATTTTGTTTTTGTTTTTGTTTTCGCTATCTTTGTTTTTCTTTCTATTCCTTCATAGTCTGGTTTGAGATGGTTAGTTTGATCCAACTTTTAGAAAAAAAAGGCTAAACTATAACTAATCCAAATATTCAACTTGATATCATCAACTTTAATAGACATCAAATTGATACTCTCCCTCATAACGATGTTAACCGAACTAGAGAATGACAAAAATACTCTTCCTAACCCACCCCCTCTCTCTGGCAATTTCTTCTCTTTCTCCGACGCCGGCAGTCGGAGGTGGGGACCGCACAACCGCGAGCAGCAGCTGCCGTTGCTAGCGCACGCGGGCGGAGCGCGGTGTGCAGCGGAGGCTTGCGTGCACTGGGTGAGGGGGTTGGGGGGCACAAGGAGGAGGCGCACGACGGGGGAGGGAGGTGGTGCGTGGCGGGGGTGAGGAGGGGGTGGCTAGAGTAGGAAGTGGGGTAGATGGGAGGGTAGTTTAGGAATTAAATTAAATTATTAATTTTTTTAACGTTAAAACTAACGGTTATAGTGACGAAGGATACCAAGTTGAAAATATTAGTTGAGAGAGGATATTAAGTTAATACCTATCAAAGTTGAGGGTATTAAGTTGAACATTTAAAATAGTTGGGGATATTAAGTTATAAATTAGCCAAGAAAAATATATAGAATAATTTTCAAACCATAGAATATGACATAAGATATTTTTTTTCAATCTTTAAGCAACTTAAAAATAGAAAGATCTATCACTAACTTATTATATTCATCCAGTTAGAATAAATGACATATCTATCCCTAAATATTTATATTTTCACGAAGTTATTGTTGTACCAACTAATATATTGATACTCCTGCTATTTCAATTATATATTAGTATAGATGGCAATTTAAGTAGATCGTCAAAGCTTATGGTGGTATGGCTTCAAAACTGCCATTCACAATAGTGACGTGTGATATTTTTCCAATATGAAACACACAACACACTATAAGGTAAAATGAGATATATTGTCCCATAGGGTATAACTTAGTGGTAAAGCTACGGGACATTACCGAGTAGGTCAGGGCATTGAGCCCCGACAACGACTAAGGGGTGGAAAGGATTTTCAGATAGGAAAATAAATAAATAAATACGGAGTCTACGGAAGCAGTATTTATGGGCATCCTGTTCATATTAACCAAACTTTGGTTGAAAAATTGAATTGGTAATTTACCCACATTAGGAAAATAAATAAATTATTAACATACAGTATAAACTAAGAAGAAAACAAAATGAAGACGCGAGCAAACTATTTCTTCGGTTCTTCCGCGTCGAAACTCCAACCAATTCTGACCCGCCTCCCGCCATGGCGGAAGTGGCCGAGATCGACCTCTTCAATGGCGAGAGAGCGGTCATCTTCCTCTTCGTCTTCCGTGTCCTCTTCTCTGTCCCCTCCCCCCTCCTCCTCGAGGCCGCCGCCCTCTGCTTCCTCTCCGTCGCCGGACTCCTCGTCGAGATCGCCGCCGCCGCCAACCCCAACGCGATTTATCGATTCAGAACCCGGTAATTCGAACCCCTCTTCCCCGGATCTCCTCTGGATCAATGCTATTTGTATGGATTGTGTTGGATGGTTGTTAATTTGGAGAATTTCAGGGTTTTGCAAGGTCATATGGAGACTTTTAGCGATTAGATTAGGGAAATGGGCTTTATTGAGAGGATTTCCATTGATTTGATCTCGAGTTCGCCGTTATAGATTCAAATTTTGTAAACTTTTGTTAGCTAGGGTTAGGTTCGGGTTCTGTTGGAGAGTTCTAGTGTTTACAAGGTTACTTGGCTAATTCTAGGGTTTATATGCGTGAAATTGTTCTGATTGGGTGTACTTCCGTTGGTTGAATCTATGGATCGTTGCATTATACAAGGCTTTTGTTCAATAGTACGTAATTGGAAAATGTTAGGGCTTTACGAGATTTGTTGTGGGTGTATGTTGGGGTGGGGGGTGCTTGGGGTTTGTCACGACCCGCACCCGGGTGTTTGGGTACGAGTGCGTGGGTACGCCCAGCCTACGCCGCAGTGTCGGCGGTAGAACGCTGTCTGGAACTAGTACTGTATAACTAACACTTCATAATATAAAGGAAACATATATTATACTCAATCACAAAACTAAGGTAGGTGAAAACATGCTGTATATATATATGTGTATAAAGGTTACAGTACAAAATCTTGTATTCATAATTTATACAACTATAGTAAGTCCGCAAACTTTAACTATTGTCATAACTGGGTCTCCTACATGCAGCCTTCCTCGATCCTCCAGGAGGTACAATCAGACTCGAAGCTATTTCCCAAAAATCCATAATAGATGAGACACATGTCCTTCTAAGTGCTACCTGAAATATTATCCAATCAGGATTGAACGAGTACAATTCTAATAGCAGTTTCAATACATGATAAGGACAATAAAACAATGATAGAAAAGTAGTACATGATGGATAAATAAACTGAGATCAAGGCATAGTAAGAAATGAACAGAGAAAATGAATAAACAGAGAATATGTCATGTATCAACAAGGAATTCTATAGTCACTAAGTGTTTTGAAATACTAGTTTGATTATGTGATCGGCTTAGGATTGCACAATGGGAGCCGGTTAATCATACGTGAAGTGTATGGTTAGCCTTTGCACAGGAATTATATTTGCACAGTATTAGGGTATGATCACATATAAACTAGCATTTTTCCGCCTCGACTAGCATACAAGAATCACACAAATATCATGTATTGTAAAAAATCAAAGTCTAATAACACAAGATATGCTAGTCCGTGTTTCTTTGTGTCAGGAATCAAATACAACAATACTACATGTGTTATAGAAATTATCAGTAAGAAAACCATCAGAGACTGTATTCGCCTGGGGTCCAAAGCGGATGAAACAAGTCAGAGTGTGACGGGGTCCAGATAACCTATATCATGAATAATTCACATTAATTGATGAAATATAATTTAATAGATTTAACCCACTAGATTTCTAGGTCAATTTTATGATATTTCTGTTTTATAGATGGGACAAATATCTATATAAAATAATGTATATATAAGATATATTTATAGATACTTATGTATAGATACATACATATATAGTAAAAATATATATAGATACACATATATGTAGATACGTATATAAATACATAGATACATATATATATAAGATATATATAGATACGTATATAGGTACAATATAGTATACATATATAGATACATATATAGTATACATATATATATATAGATAGATAGATAATATACATATATAGATAATATATAGTATACATAGATATAAATAGAGATATATATATATATAAATACATATATAGATACACATATATATAATATATATAGATACGTATATAGATACATTATAATATACGTATATAGATACATATATAGATACATATATATGTATATGATATATATAGATATATATGTATATGATATATATAGATATATATAGATATAATATGATATATATATAGATATAGATATATATATAGATTACATATATATATACATATATAGTATACATATATACATAGATATATAGATAATATATAGTATACATATATATAGATGCATATATATGTATATGATATATATAGATATATATATAATATGTATATGATATATATAGATATATATAGATATAGTATACATAGATACATATATACATAGATATATAGATATATATAATATATTATATATAGATACATAGATATATATAATATATTATATATAGATAGTATATAGTATGCATAGATATATGTATATGATATATATATATATATATATATATAGTATACATAGATATAGTATACATAGATAATATATAGTTTACATATATACATGTATACATAGATATATATATATAAAAACATATATACATATATATATAATATATATAGCTGCGGTGCTGCTGCGCGCTGCTGCTGGTAGTGCGCGCTGCTGCTGCTGCATCGACTGCTATGCGCTGCTGCTGCTGCTGGCTGCTCTGCGCTGCGCGCTGCAACTTTGCTGCTGCGCGCTGCTGCTGCAACTACTGCTTGCTTCTTCCCTTGACACACACACACATCTATCCTAGTTAGAGTTTATAAAACAAATGAAGATGATTACCTTGCTAATATATGTTTGAGGGGAGATAAGGGATGGTGAGTGAAAGAGGGTGGGGTGGTGTTTATATAGGAAAATGAGGGAGTTAGATATTTTTATAGTAAAGTTACCATTTTGCCCTTAACCAATTCAATTTTGATTTCTCTTCTTAAGAAGAGGAATCCAAATTGAAATTGACTTCCTAATTAGCCTAATTTAATGAAGGTTACAAATCTACCCTCCTTAGAAAAATTTCGTCTTCGAAATTTAAAGTAGATCATACAGAAAGAAAGAAGAAATACCTCAAAATTCAAAGAGGTATGGGTATCGTTCACGCATCTCGTCCTCTCTCTCCCAAGTAGATTCACCCGAGGAGTGATGACTCCAAGCGACACGAACAAATAAAATCGTCCGGTTACGCAATACCTTTTCTTTGCGATCTAGTATCTCCACGGGCTGCTCTTGGTAGCTGAGGCTCGGTCCTACTTCAATCTCTGAGTGATCTAATACGTGGTTAGGATCGGCCACATATCATCTCAGCTGGGATACGCGAAACACGTTATGTACTCCCTCTAATGTAGATGGCAAAGCTAACCGGTAGGCTACGGCACCGACCCTTTCGGTAATACTGAAGGGTCCGATAAATCTTGGACAAATCTTGGACTGAGCTTCCCGCTTCTCCCGAAACGAATCGTGCCACGTGTTGGAGAAATTCGCAAGAACACCAACTTGCCAACCTCGAACTCTAACGGTCTCCGGCGACTATCGGACCAGTGCTTCTGTATGTCTTGAGCCACACTAAGTATTTCTCTAATCTGCTTTACCTTCTCCGCAGCTCCCACTAGGCACACACAATCTAGCACTGTCACAAAGAACCATCCTCAGGAATGGTGAAATCATCCTCCAATTCTGCTCTCACATGAGCTCTGATGCTCCTCAGAGATACATCTTCATACTGGGCTGCCTTGATCCTGTCCATCAACTCTTGAGTGTATCTGCAACCCCCATATCTGCATAGCAAAACCAGAAAATATCAGCTCCATGCCCAAACTCTTCAAGTCCTCCAACAAATACCGATCATGTGTCAACAACATAGCTACCGGATATCTGCTCAAGGCATCGACAACTACATTGGCTTTCCCAGGATGATACTGCAAAGATATGTCAAAATCTTCATTAGTTCCAACTACCGCCGCTGCCTCATGTTTAACTCCTTCTGAGTGAAAACGTACTTCAAGCTCTTGTGGTCTGTGAAGATCTCCACATGCTTTCCGTACAAATAGTGTTTCCATAACTTCAGGACAAAGATGACTGCTGCCCACTCCAAATCATGGGTAGGATAGTTCTTCTCATGAGGACGTAATTGCCTGGATGCATAGGCAATCACTTTCCCATTCTGCTGAAGAACACAACCCAAACCTTTTCCCAATGCATCACTATAAATAGTGAAACCTCCAGACCCTGATGGCAACGTTAAAATAGGAGCAGACATCAACCTCTTCTTCAATTTCTCAAAAGCAACCTGGCACTCCTCTGTCCAAACAAACTCTACATCTTTCCGAGTGAGTTTAGTCAAAGGCTCTAAAACTCGAGAGAAATCTTTCACGAACTTTCTGTAATATCCAGCCAATCCTAAGAAGCTTCTAATTTCTGCAACAGAGCTTGGAGTGGCCCAAGATTCTACGGCAGCAATCTTCTTTGGATCAACTGATATTCCATCTCCAGTCACTACATGTCCGAGAAACTTCACTTTGTTTAAGAAAAACTCACATTTAGAGAGTTTCTTATAGAGCTTCTTCTTCCTGAGAGTTTCAAGCACTATCCTTAAATGCTTCTCGTGTTCTTCTAGCGTCTTTGAGTATACAAGGATATCATCTATAAACACTACCACGAACTTGTCCAGGTACTGTTGGAATATCTTGTTCATCAAGTTCATGAAGACTGTCGGGGCATTAGTTAACCGGAACGGCATCACCAAGAACTCGTACTGGCCATATCGAGCCCTGAATGCAGTCTTCGGAATATCTTCTTTTTTCACCTTCACCTGATGATATCCGGATCTCAAGTCAATCTTTGAAAATATCTTCGCGCCACTCAACTGATCGAAGAGATCATCTATTCTCGGCAGCGGATATTTGTTCTTGATTGTGATGTTGTTCAGGGCCCTGTAATCGATGCACATCCGCACCGATCCATCATTCTTTGGCACAAAAAGTACCGGGGCTCCCCAGGGCGACGAACTTGATCTGATGAATCCCTTGTCGTCTAATTCATTGATCTGCTTCTTTAGCTCCGCCAGCTCATGCTCATTGTTGTTGATCCGGTAGACATGCTGCGATATTGGTTCTGCTCCCGGTATTAGATCAATAGAGAATTCAACATCTCTATCTAGCGGCAATCCTGGTAACTCCTCGGGAAACACATCTAAGAACTCAGCAATAATAGGATGCAGTAGTTCTTTCTCCTCCATTATAGCTTCGCAAAGAATTCTACGATCTGGCTTCTCTGTCTTTCTAGCAAACTCGAACTCTGGCTCCCCTGGAGGTCGAAACATCACACGACCTCTGCGGTAGTCAATGCTAGCGAAATGCATACCCAACCAATTCATTCCAAGGACAATGTCAAAACTTGGAAGTGGCATTACGAGTAAGCTAGCAGACAAAACACGGTCTCCTAATGTAACGTGATACCCCTTGCAAACATCAGACACAAATCTCTATCATAATCAGTGATGCTTGCAACTCCTACCCAAGGGTTCTATTAATAAGCTATGCTTAAGCACAAAGGATATAAATATGAAACTATGTCATGTCCCATGCTGAAATATGATGAAAACAATAAGGAGAAATCATTAAGGCACAAGATAGGGTATTATTCGAGAAGGACAAGAATTAAGGAAGATGTCAAATCAGTTAGAGTAATCAAGATCAGTAAATTTAATTCAGGGATGGAATTCCTAGTTGTGATTGAGTATTTCCTATTCCTAATATCCTATATCCTATATCCTATTGCAGTCTCGTAATAGTACTCTAGTCATAAGTACTACTACGACATCCCACTTCTTGCGAAGTCTGACCTGCATGGGCCACCATAAAAATGTGTCACGACCCGTACCCGGGTGTTTGGGTACGAGTGCGTGGGTACGTCCAGCCTACGCCGCAGTGTCGGCGGTAGAACGCTGTCTGGAACTAGTACTGTATAACTAACACTTCATAATATAAAGGAAACATATATTATACTCAATCACAAAACTAAGGTAGGTGAAAACATGCTGTATATATATATGTGTATAAAGGTTACAGTACAAAATCTTGTATTCATAATTTATACAACTATAGTAAGTCCGCAAACTTTAACTATTGTCATAACTGGGTCTCCTACATGCAGCCTTCCTCGATCCTCCAGGAGGTACAATCAGACTCGAAGCTATTTCCCAAAAATCCATAATAGATGAGACACATGTCCTTCTAAGTGCTACCTGAAATATTATCCAATCAGGATTGAACGAGTACAATTCTAATAGCAGTTTCAATACATGATAAGGACTATAAAACAATGACAGAAAATTAGTACATGATGGATAAATAAACTGACATCAAGGCATAGTAAGAAATGAACAGAGAAAATGAATAAACAGAAAATATGTCATGTATCAACAAGGAATTCTATAGTCACTAAGTGTTTTGAAATACTAGTTTGATTACGTGATCGGCTTAGGATTGCACAATGGGAGCCGGTTAATCATACGTGAAGTGTATGGTTAGCCTTTGCACAAGAATTATATTTGCACAGTATTAGGGTATGATCACATATAAACTAGCATTTTTTCGCCCCGACTAGCATACAAGAATCACACGAATATCATGTATTGTACAAGATCAAAGTCTAAAAACACAATATATGCTAGTCCGTATTTCTTTGTGTCAGGAATCAAATACAACAATACTACATGTGTTATAGAAATTATCAGTAAGAAAACCATCAGAGACTGTACTCGCCTGGGGTCCAAAGCGGGTGAAACAAGTCAGAGTGTGACGGGGTCCAGATAACCTATATCATGAATAATTCACATTAATTGATGAAATATAATTTAATAGATTTAACCCACTAGATTTCTAGGTCAATTTTATGATATTTCTGGTTTATAGATGGGACAAATATCTATATAAAATAATGTATATATAAGATATATTTATAGATACTTATGTACAGATACATACATATATAGTAAAAATATATATAGATACACATATATGTAGATACATATATAAATACATAGATACATATATATATATATAAGATATATATAGATACGTATATAGGTACAATATAGTATACATATATAGATACATATATAGTATACATATATATATAGATAGATAGATAGATAGATAATATACATATATAGATAATATATAGTATACATAGATACATAGATATAAATAGAGATATATATATATATATATATATAAATACATATATAGATACACATATATATAATATATATAGATACGTATATAGATACATTATAGTATACGTATATAGATACATATATAGATACATATATATGTATATGATATATATAGATATAATATGTATATGATATATATATAGATATAATATGATATATATAGATATATATAAATTACATATATATATACATATATAGTATACATATATACATAGATATATAGATAATATATAGTATACATATATAGATACATATATAGATACATATATATGTATATGATATATATAGATATATATAGATATAATATAATATGATATATATATATAGATATATATATAGATTACATATATATATACATATATAGTATACATATATACATAGATATATAGATAATATATAGTATACATATATATAGATGCATATATATATATATATATATATATATAGTATACATAGATATAGTATACATAGATAATATATAGTTTACATATATACATGTATACATAGATATATAGATATATATATATATATAAATACATATATACATATATATAATATATATATAGCTGCTGCGGTGCTACTGCTGCGCGCTGCTGCTGCTGCTGTAGCGACTGCTATGCGCTGCTGCTGCGTGCAGTTGCTGCTACCGCTGCTGCGTGCAGCTGCTGCTGCTGGCTGCTCCTGCAACTGCAGCTGCTACTCTGCACTGCGCGCTGCTGCTGCAGCTATTGCTCTGCTGCTGCGCGCTGCTGCTGCAGCTACTGCTTGCTTCTTCCCTTGACACACACACACATCTATCCTAGTTAGAGTTTATAAAACAAATGAAGAGGATTACCTTGCTAATATATGTTTGAGGGGAGATGAGGGATGGTGAGTGAAAGAGGGTGGGGTGGTGTTTATATAGGAAAATGAGGGGGTTAGATATTTTTATAGTAAAGTTACCATTTTGTCCTTAACCAATTCAATTTGGATTTCTCTTCTTAAGAAGAGGAATCCAAATTGAAATTGACTTCCTAATTATCCTAATTTAATGAAGGTTACAGGGTTCGAAAATACCTTGAGCATAATTTTTTATATTTGAGGATTGAACTGAAGACCTTCCGGTTAAATTCAAGTCCTTTCCACTTGGACTCGTACATAGTTGTGTTTTAGTTATAAAAGACTAAATACATAATAGGATAAATATCTATACTATTATATAATAAGGAAAGTGAGGCTTCACCGTTGAATTTTTTTGTTCCTAAAATACCTTTATCTATATTTACTGCTTAAAATTGTTCAGTAAATTTAACATGGATAGTTAGGTAATTACGTGTGGAAAAAAATAAAAGGGGATTGTTGTTTGCTCTTCCAAAGATGTAAAAAATTAATGGATTTTGTTCTTCTCAAGTAGTAAAAAAAAAAAAAAAAAAAAATCATGTTTGCTCTCCAAATAGTATAAAATACGTGCAATGCACGTGCATATATACTAGTATATATATAGTAGGAAACCAAAAATCCAAGGGGCAGCTACCCCTGGGCTTAAGGTGGGTCCGCCCCTATCTGTAGGGTTTATATGGGTTTTGATTGGAAGCATTTCTTTCTATTGATTGGAAGCATTTCTTTCTATTGATTGGATCCTGAGATTACTGTTCTTCATTTGAAAATTTGAATTTAGTAAAATTTTGTTAACTAGGCTTACGAATAAGTCTAATTATGTTGGGCGATTCTAGGGTTGATATGTTGTTGTCCCTCTTCTATATGTGGGTCCAAGTTGTTAACAATTGGGAAATTTCATGCAAGCTTTTGGATTGTGCCCAGTTTTCTTATATGTTTTGGCTACTATGTAAAAGTGATGGGCCTATATTAGATAAATGGGGGGGAGGGGTGTTGGTTTGGAGGAACAAATGATTGTAGCTTCTGGAGAAGCAGCAAAACCACAAGTCTCATAAAATCTGTGTTTTGTGTGTTTTTTAAGCTTCAACCACATTAACCAACCATAGTGGCAGCAACATTTTTTGAAGGATGACCAAATCGTTGGAGATTCTCTGAAGAAGAAGCATGAACTGCAAATCTCAGCATTGATTATGTTTCATAAGCTTAGACTACATAGCCAAAATGCACTGCTAGCAGCTTACAAAGTTGTGACAAAGCAATATGAACCATACTAAGTGGTGCCTGAAATAGGGCGGGTGTAAAACTGTTTCGTGCGATCAGACACTAGAAAGCATGGACTTTGGTGATTCATCATTCCGAGGAGTTCTTAAGTTGGAGGACGAGCAAGAGAAGTACATCAATACTTGTTGAATCATAAGGGAAATTTGTTTGGATGTAATAGACTAATCTAGTCTGACATTATCCTCAGATATTGAGTCTAATTTGTACAAGGTGGGTGAATGAATGGTTTGTTATTGGACTGAGATGCACGGTGTCACAAATTTGAATGGCAGGTGCATAGGAACCGAATAAGATCCTCAGGCAGAGGAAACTCAGGAAACCCTGTTAGAGAGGAGGATAATGATACCATAACTGATCCTGATTTACCGAAATAAGTAGATGGATCCAAATAGGTATGAGAGGCAAATGTTAGAACGATATTGGTGTAGAGGGAAAATTCCTCCAAATAATTACTAGATACTATTTCTTTCGAAAGGTACAAAACTCTCTCTCTCTCTCTCTCTCACCCCCCCCCCCCCCCCCCCCCCCCCCCCCCCCGCCCCCACCCACCCACCCACCCACCCACCCACACCCACACACACACACACACACCCAATCAAGTTACAATGTTTAAGGGATCTCCCTTTAATAGCCACCAATGATAAATGAACACAGAAAATGCACAATAAAAGGTTGATCTCGTCAAACCCACAAAATTCTAGAATCAAGTAGGAAAGTAAGCATTGGATTCACCAGAGAAAGAAAACATTCTTTGTAGAAAATTTATTGAATAAGAAAGTTAATTGCAGAAGTTTGCAAAGGCTTTTATTTACAGCCTTCAAGTAATTCTAAATTCTAATCCACTAGTAAACTGATTCCAAATGATATAGATAAATACTTAAAAGAAATCAAATCCTAAACTAATCCTACTAAGGTTTCCAAAATCTGTCCAGAATCCATGACCTGACTTGGACAACAATTTACGTCTTAAACATGGTTACTAGGAAAAACTCCGAACATGAAACTTGTAGCCGTTGGACTTATCTTTTCGAATTGGGGTGATACGCCCAAAGCGAACACCTGTGCTAGAAGCCTAGAAGATATGCTTCATCTACTAAAAGTGCACAGTTCTAATCTGAGTTTTGAATACATGGATATAACTCCTAAATCCTCTTTATATTGATCCTAGCTCTTGGAACATTCTCCACCATTGCTTGATGTAATTGCAAGTTAGAACTTAGGAAAACCCCAACTCTACTCCCATGTTGTTACTTGCGAGAGACCTGGCAGACCGGGCTGGTATACCCTTTTAAGTTGCTGCATGTGCGGTTATATACTTGCTAGATTGACTGGTATCCCTGTTCTGGATTGATGCACGACTGTATTATGCACTTCAGTTGTCTTGTCAAATGACCCACCTCCAGAAGTCTAATGTCCGTGACCTTTGGTTTCATGTCTAAACTCCCCTCTTACGTAGCTCGAGTTGTAGTTTTTTGAATGAAGGTGTGTCTAAGTGGACAACACTGGACTGCTTGAGCAAGCTATGCTCCTTTTGCACCTCACTTTTGTAGCAATATTGAGACTCCCTCGAGAACTTGTGGATAACCTCCCAACCAGAGAGCCCTGAATCGTAATACCCAAAACATGACTTAGGTTGAAAGTAAATATGAAGTATCCAATAATTATGTGGCTTCTAATTTGTTTTGGATGCCATTAATAAAGGATGGAATTTGTAATCCCATAAACACAGTTGAGATTTATATTATGTAGGGGCTAAAATTATTCTTATCAGAATGCATTTACTCTGGCTCTTTGGAGTATACTGTGCCTTAGAGTTGATGACTGCAGTTCTAGTCTATCACTTTAGGATAATTTGGAAGATTCCTCCTTTGGTACATCACTGTAAATTAATGAAGAATTACGTAAATTTCTCTACCTTCTAATTCAACTTTTTTGGTTTGTCAAGCACTTTATGATGTTTATAGTTCCTTGTGCTGGGACTTAACACCAAATTAGAGGGTAACTGTCATATTCCAAGCTGGTCAAAAGTATGATCAATAATTCTATGGATCTTCCGCACTCCAGAGCTATACTTTATAGCTGACCCAGTTCCTGATGCGAAAGGCTTAGACAATGATGACAGGGACAATGTTGAGGAGAGATAGTGAAGACATCTTGATGTTCACATGAAGAAGGCAATATATTGTTTCATAGGTAAGTATCATCCGATGAGAGACCAGAAATAGATGGTTTCATGCATTCCTTCCGTGATCTCCTGAACTATTTGCTCTTATTGAGAGTAGAAGTAATACTAATTGTGAAATATATAAACATTGAGTGATTGCAGATTGAACACATTTTCATTTTTGTATGCTGCACGCCAACTTCTTTTAATTGATATCAGAAGTATACACTGATCTAGTTTAATTGAAATACACTGTTTTGTAACTTTGAATGCTTATGCAGTAGTAGAGGCCATATATGCATCAATTAAATGATTATTTCTGTTTATTATCTCTTACTTTTTCAGGCCTGGTGCTTCGTCTGGAATACTACTTGGTGCAATTACTCTTCCCACTGTCTTACTATCACGGTTGATACAAACATTGAGAACATTATCTATCCACGATGTTGGATCTGAAGGTGAAGCTTTTGTATTTGTTCATGTGTCTTGCTTTAATAGGTCTTGTAAGTCAAATCTTATAAGCTTATATTACCAAAACTTGTATGAAGCCACAACTTTGATTACCATTATGGAAAATAGTCAGTCTCTAAATGTTATATCTTTTTCATCTGTCCCTATTAGTTTCAAGATTGTAGATCTATGATAATTTATAAGCATGAAAATACTTATAAAAGATACCTTTAGTTTTTTTCTTCTTCTTTAGGTTGAGTAACTTTTATGATAATCTCCTTCATCTTGTACAGCTGCTTACAATCTTACTTCTATTTTCATATTAGTATTTTTTTTAATATTTAAAATTCCTATCTGAATTGTGTCTTTTTCAGGGATTGCATATTTGAACTTCCAGTATTGGACTGTGTCCACTGGTTGCTGTGGGGTGCTCCTCTTCATCTTTTTGATATTGCGGCAATCTCCAAAGAATACAAGTTCTTCGCAACTAAGGAGTTTTAAAGCTTCAAAATATAGCTCATTGTACATAGTTTTCTATGTACTTATGTGCTGTTTGTCTTTTGCGAAAAGATCTTACAGTGGTCAGTTCAAATATTTTATATCTGATTTCTTAATAATGTGGAATACCGATATTTCTTAGGAAGCAAAGACACTTCTAACATGTACACATATCCAGCATGTCTTGGATACTTTAAACCATGCAATTAATCGACAGGTGAAAATCTGTCCAAATATTTGTCTTAGCCGTGCAGCGATGCCAAACACACTCAAATGTGCCTGACTTGAATTTTTTGGGTATGTTTTCGACTTGTTCCAGTACAAAGCCAACCAATCACATTATAGAAAATTACATATAGACAAGCATGACTAGAAATCAGATGCAATGGAAAACCTACTTTGGGGGGCCTTGCATCCTAGTTTTTACGAATTTATGCTGTACTGTGTCCCTGACTTTTTCATGTTTCAACTTTCAACATCCGTTTATGCTCATGCTTTTTAGGATGTTTCACTTTTATTGATTTTCTCCGTTAAAAGTCAAAATTCCAACAAAAATCTGTAATATTCATGAATTGAATCTGATTTAAAGTGTTTAAGCTGATTCTTTCTTCTTAATCTATATGCAGGTTCTTATATTTCAATGAACTTGTTGTGGTTACTCTTTCAAGGACTGGCAACAGTGTCACTTATCCAGAATATTCTTCAATCATTTCCATCTTGTGCCTCAATGGGTATATATTCTTCTATGACCCCTGCATTGTTACTTTCAAACTTTCAACTATATGTTCACACAACAAATATTGATGTGGAATCAATATTAATTGTAGGTATGTGGAATAAACATAGTAGTGAATTAATTTGTTGGTCAACTACTATAGCTCTGTATTTTAGATCTTCATTGTTTAGTCCAACTACTTCAAGAAAATTTCCTCTTGCAGCATGGGCTGTTAGGTATGTGAGATTCTTATATAGAAATATTTTCTGCTGCACCATTCTATTGTACTTGAAGAACACTGTTTTTTTATAAGCTTGGAACCTCTCTCTCTCTCTCTCTCTCTCTCTCTATATATATATATATATATATATATATATATATATATACACACACACAAGGGATAAGGGATGTGCTTGGGCTATCCAGTACTTTACTAGACTTTGAAACATATTATAGCCTACTTCGACAAGATAGTTGAGCAATAAATGTTCTGCAACACAATATTTTGGGTTGCCATGCTAATTTCTATAAAGGCATGCACATCATCTGCAAACTATTGTGTTCCATATATGCAAACTATAATTAGTATAAAAAAAATTAGTCTACGAGAATTAGAAATGAAGAGTAAGAAACCTATACTAATTGGAGATACTTTATGCCCAATCTCTATTTTTCAAACTATCATTTTTTACTAGTTTCTTAAGCAAGAAACAGTTGTATAATAAATCCACAAACAAGTTATTAGTCAAGGATGTAATAACTCATTAGTTGACGCCAAATTGTCTTAGCTCTTTGCTACTGAACCTTGTGGCAGTTAGATCCTCCTTGTTACTCGAGTGAGAATATCTCATAACTTTCTCCATGGTGTCTTATCTCTCTTTCTTCTTCACTTACCCTTGGTACAAGTCCATGCTTCTGTGTCTAGTAGGGCCTCCTTTATTATTGGTTAAGTAGTGTTTGCAATTGGCCAATAATTGGCATTACCTTAACTGAATCCACCCTAAAGCTGGGGTGCACTTACTGCCCAGGCGTGACATGTTTCGTGGCAGACCTATGAACAAGGTTGATGCTCGAGATTCATGTCTGAAATGCAAAAGGCGCATCCGAGGATTCAAGGAAGGAGAATAATGAGAAAAGACTACTTCATGGAAGGATATTGAAAATATTGTTGTTAGTGGATATGATCACTCAGTGTTAAAGGCCTTGATATCTTGTTAACCTCTACGTGATCATATCGCTTTACAAAGATAAGACCAAATACTGATGGGCGTGTTTGATAGTGGAAGGATCATGGTATGTCATAAACAACGAGGACATGGCAAAGAATATACCAAGTGGAATCAACATCCCCTGAGCCAACATATATTATGCAAATACCTTAGACCCAATCATGGGTCATTGAACAGTGCCCCAAAATGATGGCGGGGAATATCACTTGTTGGTGAAGAATCATTTGAATGATGCTCCTAAAGTTCCTGGTTGGTGGGTACTTGAGAAAAGAGAATTGGCCATTTGGGGAAGTTATGTGCTGCATTATGGGATGTGACAACATGAGGTAAAAGTACAAACATGGATACTTACAAGTTTAGATTCTAGAATTCTCAGTACGGGTATCAATTTTAAGTTGGTGGTTACTTCGACGATCTACGAACTCATTAGCTTGTTTACACATACTTCATAAAAGATTTTATGAGGAGTTCTATTAGGTGATACAATCTGGCTTTTGTTGGAATGGTGGTTTAGGCCTTCAATCATTTAACATTTTCTTTTCTGGAAGCAGTTTTAGGAAACTTCTCAAGAAACAATTTGATTGCAGTATTAATCAGAGGAACAGAAAAAATATATTCTGGCAACCGACAATGTACTAAACGCTAATAGCCTCTTTATCCTGATAAATACTTGGTGTAGTAAGTTGCACATCTGTTGGACTATCATTACTTTTCACTAGGTTAGATCTTATGCCTTGGTAATAATATACGTCTTAGGTCTATTATACAATTTGATATGTTGATGCATATCACTTGATGCATATCAGTGTACATTTAAGAGACATGCTTTCCATGTATCTAATTTTTTCCAGTCTGTTAAGAGTATTAATAGTATTAGTAGTATTAGATTTTAGTCCCACATCGGATAGAACAATAGTGAGAGGGGTTAGCCTCTCCTATATATATGTAACCCACACTTCAATAATAATCATTATATTATTCTCCTCTACATGGTATCCGAGCCCTCCCTCGCCATCCCCCTCTCTCTAACCCTAACACCCCCTCCCCTCCAGAACTCTAGCCCCCGCCTCCGGAACCCCCCCCCCCCATTGTTGCTGCTGCGGCCATTACTGCTATTGCTGCTCCTGCCATTGCTGTCGTTGTTGTTCCAGCACACCCCCTCCGGAACCCCCGCCCCCTCTGCTGCTCCTTCTCCTATCCTATGTCCATAAACCCTAACCTAACCCAGCCGCCATCTACCCCAAACCCTAGCCGTTTCTCCTTCTCAAAAATAAAAGGAGTTGAGATTCTCAGAGAGTAAACAATAGTTTGTTTGCCAGAAGCTCTGACTCTCAATATCTAAAAAAAAATGGGATCCTCAGAGGGTAAACAATGGTTTGTTTATCGGAAGCTCTGACTCTAATCGGCTTCAGGAATCTAACAAAGAGTAGACAATTGGATTGTTTTGCGTGAATCTTTGTTTTTTTCCTTACTTGATCTTCACATCGGGATCTAACAGAGAGTAACCTGGGTTGCCTCTCTGTCCTGACTTGTGTGATCCACATTCCATCTCTGCTTCCTATGCGCGTGCCGGTTCTGGCCACGTTTCTAGCGCATTCACATGGTTGATGTGATTATCAAGTTGGAAAGATCAAATCGACAGTCGAATCAGGAATACTATAAGATGACATGCACTGAGGCGAATATTAGTGCTACAGATACTAGTGTCGGAAACGCAATGGCGGAACCAACGAGCACTGGCATGACATCGATTCGACTTGTCGATCGACGATTGGACGGCCCAGAGGGCTACTCGACATGACGAAAGGTCGAGAAGACGCTTCGGAGAATGCGGTTGTCCAAATATCTGACTAACAATCCCCCAGCAGAGACTGATCCCATATTTGAGCAGTAGGCGACATATGACAGTCGACTGTTTACACAGTTGATGAATTCAATGGAACCATCAGTGGAAGACATAGTTCAGAATACGAATTCGGTGAAAGAGTTATGGGAGGTTCTAGAGGTGGCGTTTGATGAAAAACGCGATGTCCCGAATCTACGACTCGGTCGTTGGCCTCTACTGAGCTAATCAGGGTGACAAATCTCATAAGGACCACTTCCGGACCATCAAGGCTATGACTGATGAAATCGATCGCGTCTTACCTCTACCGACGTATATCAATGAAGTTAGGGCTCAACGTGAGCAACTTTATGTCATGGCATATATTGCCTCTTGCCGTCCTGATGCGGATTCTGCTCAATCTCAGATCATTGCTGGATCTGATCTTCATTTCTGATGGAAGCACACTTTTGTGTTCTTCGGACAACGAAAGTTGTTGAGACCACTCCGGGTGATGCTCCTGCTGATTGATCTGCACTTAGTGCTGCTCTTGATGGATTTCGTGGTGGTCGTGGTGGACGACGTGGTGGCCGAACTGCTGGTGGTCGTGATGAGGGGCGAGGCAATGGCGGTATTGATGGAGGGAGATCGCGCACATGCTTCAACTGTGGACAACATGACCATTTTCTAGTAGCAGTGTCCTAAAGCTCATGCTGCCAATGTTACAACAGATGCTCCTGATTATGGTGTTCGATCTGTCCAGATGATTACAGAGTCATACAGATTTTTTTGACTTCCAAGCTCAACGACGTGGTGAAGCATTCACATCTGGACCCACAGCCGGGTACTCAGCAACATGTGTGGTGAGGTCGAAACAGTGGGTGATTGACTCTGGTGCGTCTTCTCACTTGACAGACAACGCAGGTATGATACACAAATTGTGTATCGGTGGGTCGTGTTTTCAATAATACTGTTGCCAATGGTGGTTCACTAACAATCCGTGGACGTGGAAGTGCCCGTCTTTCTTCCGGACTGTCACTCAATTCGCTATTATATACGCCCGAAAACCCGTTCAGTTTGCTTTCAATTAGTCAAATTACTCGCGATTTGTATTGCTCGATAACGTTTTTTTTCTTATGGTTGTGTTTTTCAGGACCTGAAGACTAGGAAGACTATTGGTAAGGGGCGTGCGGCTGGAGGCTTGTACATGTTTGACATCCCTTCTTATGTTGCTTGTGCCGGCGTGAAACTCGTTTCCTTCGAGTTACATTGTCAGTTATGTCATTTATCAATCCAAGCTCTCCAGAAAATATACCCATCTTTAGATGATCTATTTAAATTTTATTGTGAGTCGTGTCGTTTAACTAAGCATCACCGGGTTACCTATCCGGTGAGTCCTAATAAAATTGCGCTCCTTTCGAGTTGGTGCATTTTGATGTATGAGGACCTTGTCCGGTCGAATCAATGATGGATTTCAAGTACTTTGTTACATTTGTTGATGACTACTCACGTGTCACTTTTGTATATCTGATGAAAAATTGTTCCGAATTATTTGAAATTTGGTACAATTTTTATTCAGAAATCAAAACACAATTTGGTGTTCCTATTAAATGCCTTCGAAGTGACAATGGTCGTGAGTATATGTCTCGTGAATTCAATTCATATCTGTCTCGACATGGCATCATCCACCAAACTTCATGTCCTTATACACCACAACAAAATGGTGTGGCTGAACGCAAGAATCGTCATATCTTGAAAACAACGCGTGCTCTTATGTTTCAAGCACGTACTCTCAGAATATTTTGGTCGGATGTTATACTTACAGCATACTATCTTATTAATCGCATGATATCGTCGGTTTCCAATGGTGCTAGTCTATTTTCAAGGCTATATCCCGAACGAGAGCCGTTTACTCTGCCTTTCAAAATTTTTGGTTGTTTGTGTTATGTTCGGGATACTCGACCAACCCTTTCTAAATTAGATCTTAAGGCAATCCAATGTGTTTTTCTTGGGTATCCTAAAGATCAGAAATGGTACAGTTGTTTTTCTCCTATCTTGAAAATATATTTTTTCTTTCGGGATGTTACCTTCGTTGAAACCGAGTTTCCTCCATTTTCATAAACTACAGGTTCAGTGTCCCAAGTTTACCCAGAAGAGGATTTCTTATTGTTTCTTGTTCAAGCACAACAGTTCCCTGTGAGGGTGCCCTCCCCTACCGAACTAGTATCCCAGTCCGACGGTTCGCAGACACCGGTTCAGTCAGCACCGCCATCGCCCGAACGAACATCGCTGTAGTGCCCATGATCACAGAGTCCTCATCCTCCTCTAGCTCCACCGATTCGCCTCCGCCTGTTCCACCGGCTCGACCTCGTCGTGCCTGTCGTGATCATCCTTTGTTTGTTGAAAACTACAAAGGGCTTGCGAGCCACACTCAGTTCTTGTTAGCTATTATTAATGGGATTCAGATTCCCAATTCTGTCGAGGAGGGTCTCAAACATCCCGGCTAGCGTGCTGCTATAAAAGAGGAAATGAAAGCACTTCGAAAGAACCATACTTGGGACTTGGTAGATTTACCTACCGGTAAATAGGCAGTAGGTTGCAAATGGGGTTCACGATCAAGGTGAAACAAGATGGAACTCTTGATCGCCTAAAAGCTCGTCTGGTGGTTAAAGGCTATTCCTAGACCTATGGTGAGGATTATTTTGAGACCTTCTCTTCAGTTGCCACGATGATATCGGTGCGTGTTCTTTTGGTCTTAGCTGTTCGCTATGACTGTCTATTGCTTCAACTGGACATCAAAAATGCATATCTCCACGGGGATATTGAAGAAGAAGTGTATGTGGTGCAACCTCTCGGGTTCGTTGCAAGGGAGGGTAAAGTGTGTCATCTGCAGAAGGCACTCTACGGTCTCAAACAATCACCTCGTGCGTGGTTTGGTCGATTTACGCATGTTGTCACTCAATTTAGCATGTGTCAATCAAAGAAGGATCACTCGGTATTCTACCGACAAACATCAGCTGGAAGTATACTACTTGGTGTCTATGTTGACGACATTGTAATCACGGGAGACGACAGCCAGGGTATTACAGGACTGAAGAAGTTTATGAAAAAATAATTTCAGACCAAGGATATAGAATCACTGAACTACTTCTTGGGCATTGAAGTCACACGGGGTAAGCGGGATATTGTAATGTCTCAAAAGAAGTATGTACTGGACATACTAAATGATGCAGGACTGATGCAAGCCAAGGGGGCAACCTCGCCTATGGATCCAGGGACAAAGTTACTCCCAGACGAGGGGGTCCTGATGTTCAATCCAGATCAGTATTATCGAGTGGTTGGAAAACTCAACTACTTGGCAGTCATGACTCGTCCGGACATTTTCTTCGCCGTAAGCATCGCAAGTACATTTATGTCTTCTCCACGAGTTCCACACTGACAGCCAGTCCACAGAATTCTACGTTATTTAGTCCAGAATCCAAGAAAAGAAATTCGGATAGAGAATCATGGGCATACTCGTGTTGAATGCTTTACCGATGCTGACTGTGGTGCAAGCTTGACGGATAGACGGTCTACATCTTGCTACTCGGTATTTATTGACGGAAACTTGGTATCGTGGAAAAGCAAGAAGCAGAGTGTGATAGCACGGTCAAGTTCAGAAGCAGAATATCGAGCCATTGCTCATGGCACGGCAGAAGTATTATATCTGCAACATCTTATATAAGAGCTGGGAGAAGCAGGATTTAAAGCAGCAGATATGTGGTGTGATAACCAATATGTTGTCCATATTGCTACCAATCATGTATTTCATGAAAGGACGAAGCACATTAAAATTGATGTCCACTTCGTTCGTGTTGAGTATAAAAGGGGACGATAAAGTTTCATCACGTGAGGACCGGTGATCAGATAGCCGATATCTTCACGAAATCTGTTTTGGGTCATCGGGTGCAATTTTAATGTAACAAGTTGGACATGATTGACATCTATGCTCTAGCCTGAGGGAGGGTGTTAAGAGTATTAATAGTATTAGTAGTATTGGACTTTAGTCCCACATCGGGTAGAACAATAGTGAGAGGGGTTAGCCGGATTAGCCTCTCATATATATATGTAACCCACTCTTCAATAATAATCATTCTATTATTCTCCTCTACACAGTCCTTGAAATGACTTGTGCGCTAAGAGATTGTATGCTGTAATGTTTCATCAGTTCGAGAAGTCTTCTATATAGTTTCTTGATTTGATGGTTTTAGTTTGTTCTGGATATTATTATTTATTATCCAAATACAGCAGCCGACCCAAAAGTTTGGATAAAGTTGTTATTTTTGTTGTTGTATTATCAATATGCAGTTACTTTAATTTGAGCAATGTGGTTAGACTTGAGACTCTTGAGAGTCATATTGCAGACTTTTGCTGTTAGATCTTCAAACATATGTTTCTGCCATTCTATGTAGTCGTTTGCACTAAAGGGCCTTTTTTTGCTGTTATTGTTCTGTTATCTGTAGTTAAACTGGACCTATTATATGCTCAGCCTATTTCAGGTAATCTGTTTTATTTTCAGGTGAAGCACTCTTGGTATCTACTGGTCTGATTCTCTACTTTGGGGATATGTTGGCACAAACACTTTCAAAGGTTTATGATTATACATTTACACTTAGAAACTAACAATTATTTTAAATGTTTCTACCATTTTCACGGAAACATAGATATAAGTTTGTAACTTCTTGTGAATATTTGACAGATCAGTTTGTCCTTGTTAGCTAGTTCTAGTATTGTTCAGTATGGAACCTGGAATGAAGTAAGCACAGTTATTCAGGTAATATCCTGTTAACAATCCAGGTGAGTTAAATTTATGTGTATAGGTATTTACATGTTAATCTTTCTTGCAGGGGATGTTGTTAGGCCTTGTCCTTCTGCCTGTACTGTACAAATCTGTCCTTAGAATTTGTTTGCACTTTAGAATTCTGAAAGTTCCTGCAGTGCAACTTGTTGATGGAAGTGCAAATAGAGGGATTGGAAGTTCTGTTGCATTTTACAGTTCTTTGTCAGTCATGTTCACTTTGATTGTTCCCACATGGATGCACTTTGTTCAGGATTTTCATGTGTATCCTGCGATATGGTATGTTTCTTAATTTTTTTTTTTTTTTTTTTTTTTGGTGTGGTAAATTCAGAGCTTGTTTAATGCTTTGTACTTATTTAAAGTTGCAACAACCTTGAAGACTTGAAACACATTGCATCTAGTAAACTCTTTGGGTGACTATTATTTCACTGCCACTTTTTTCAGTATGTACTGTAATTGATATGTTGCATGGTTCCGATTTGCTGTTCCACTTATTGGCCTGAGAGTCATGCTTAGGTTTTACCTTCTTTGTTAGGTCTTATTTAGCTATAGAGCATAGTGAACAGTATTTTGCCGATACTGAAACAGCCGAAATTACCAAAACTAGCTGATTAAAACCATCAAAACCCTATGAAACCTCCCGACACCCCCCCCCCCCCTCCTCTCTTCCCAACCCACCCAACCACCAAACCAAAAAGAAAAAAACTGATTTGAAATTGCCAATGAAGAAGGATCAAATACCAATTCTGATACCGATACTACGAACCATGGTATATAAGTTAGTGATTTTATAATGATTTTTCGTATGAGTTTGTTTTTTTGTCTTTTATTTAATTTTATTTCTTGTGAGGCTTGAACCTTTTATCTTTTATGTAGTACAGATATGGGAATGCCATTCCTTTTCACCCTTTGGCTTAATGTGATAGAAACTAATGCAATTCCCTATAGCAAGTAAGCAAACTATATTATCTTACCTCTTTGTCTAGATTCTGTAAAGTCTAGGGGAACTTGGACGGTGCTCTTTGGTTGCATGTGCTTAAAGTGCATTGCCACTCTACCTACCCACCAATTAGCACTCTACTGCAAGCTTTTAGGAATATATGTTTTTTCTCTAATAATTAGGAACATATAGTTTTCGAAATACATAATGTTCATCCTACAAAGGTGTACATTTAAAGTCGTAAGGAACACAAGTTTATTATACTTGTTGGGAAAACAAATCATCTACCATTGAATGAAGGTTATCGTTATTCTCTTGTAGTATCAGGTAAAATAAGCATATTATCTTTCACTCATTTTTCTTGCTTAACTCATACCATTATCATAACTGCATCATTCTTCGAGCTCATTCGAGCTGACATTCATATATTAATTCAGAAACTAATAGAGTTTTTTCCCCCTTCCAATGCCTGCTGCTTATATTTATCCAAATATTGATGATACTTGTTTTGATGTGCTTTTGGCAGGGTATTGAATTTTGTGTTCACTGAACCACTTAAGCGGCTGGCCTTATGTACTTACTGGATATCTGTGATATGTGCATCTGTTTTCCGGTTCTACAATATTTCAAAGCATAGCAAGACTGAGAGGATTCTTCTTCGGAAGTACTATCATCTAGTGGCAGTTCTAATGTTTACACCTGCTCTTCTCTTTCAGGTGATATACGTGCATACTGAACTAAACCATGTATCTGATGTCATTCTGTAGTTAATGACTCACTCAATGGCTAATGTCTTCATGTTTTGCAGCCAACATTCCTGGAGCTAGCATTTGGTGCAGCTTTGGCAGTTTTCTTAGTATTAGAAATGATCCGTGTAAGTCAAAAATCTTAAAATGCTAATTTGATTATTTTTGGAAGGCTTTTTTTGCACTTAAATACCCTCAACTTTGGACTATGTTCACTCTGGTACCATGACATTTTTTATAACTTGAACATTAAAACATGAAATTGTCGACAGAAAGGTAAAGTGACATTTATAACAATCTCAATCAGGTGCCACAAATACTGCGAAGAAGTGGGGTGGGTGGGGTGGGGGGGGGGGGGGGTGGGGTGGGGAGGAGCCCCGTCAGGGATGGGGCTATCATGTGAGGAGATAAGGAATAAAATGGCAGTGGGTTAGGGTTGGGGAAGAAGATTGTGGTGGAGGGTTAGGGTTTAGCGAGGAGGAAGACGATGGTAGTGGTGACATAGGGTTTGGGGATGTAATATTTTTTTTATTTTTAGGGATACTATTATCCTAAATTTTTTCTTCTGATGATGGGTAGCAAAGTGATAATGGCTAAAAAGTTCATGGTAGAAACTATCAAAGTACTATCAAAGTGATAAGTGCAACAAAGTCTTCTCAAAAACCATTGAAACTGCTGAAACCGCCGATACCGGTACTCAAAAGGTCTGAAACCGTTTCCAATAATGACACTGCAAACTTCGGTTTTTTAATGTTGGCATGAGTGGAAAAAGTCAATAGAGGATTGTCTCTATTTTGAATATTATAAAAACTGTGTGATTGAGATCTAATATTTGAGTTCATACTCAATACTGAGTATGATATGAACTTTTAAGGCTAAACTACTATGCTTTTACTGATTAGAATGCTGAAAGACAGAAGTCGGATCTGAACATGGGATGTGTTTGTTAATGTAGTCAAATTGACTTAAAATGAAGGAACAAAAAAGGGACAATGTTTGTGAGACAGTGCTATCTTTTACTGGATTTTGTAATAACAGGAACTTTCATATTTTTTGAGATATTCCCTTTTCCTAGTTCAATTTAGATATGATCTTTATAAACCCGTATATATTCTAACACATAACAGTATGAGATAGCCAGTAATATGTAGTTGAATAATTCATGTGAATATTATCGTCAACTTCCGTTGATATAAACTCTTTGTGCAGATATGGAAGATTTGGCCTTTTGGGGGTATGGTACATCAATTCATGAATGCTTTCACTGATCACCGTGACTCAGAAATTCTTATTGTCAGGCATGATTCAAATATTGTTTTTGAAACTATTACGTAATGTTTATGGTTAATATCACTTACGGATATTTTCTGTTGTTTGTGACGCCATTTTCATGTTTCAGTCATTTTTCCCTCCTATTGGGTTGTGCGCTTCCTATATGGATATCATCTGGGTCCAATGATCGACCACTCGCTCCTTTTGCTGGGATTTTGAGCTTAGGAATTGGTGATACTATGGTGAGTTCTATTGCATTGGGATGTTGTTTCCTCTGCTTAATCCATTTTGCAAGTAACACACTGATGAATTCATTATCTGACAGTGAGTTCCATTTATAACCTAATTCCCCCCCACCCCACCCCCACCCACCCACACAACAAACACACACTGGTGGACACACACCTTGGGACAAGTGGGGTCAGCTGACCCTACTGGATGGAAAAAAAAATTTGAAGTCTGAAAACTTGACTAATGACCTATATGTTAAAGACAAGTATCATATTAAATGCAGCTGGAAACTTTAATAAAATGAACGAGTCCATTTTTGTTCATCCACCGAAACTAGGGTGCATGTTCGTCCTTCCACTCAAGAGTTGTCACGTGTCATTTTCATCTAAACTAAAACCACTTTGGGAGTGGTTTGGTGAACATCCACACTAGTTTTGAATATTGGTTTGGCACGTGCCAACCATTGAGTGGAAGGATGAACATTCACTCTAGTTTTTGTGGGTGAACAAAAATGGGCTCATGAAACCAAAACAATGGTGAATGGCATTAGATGGACAACTTGTCTTATTAGCCATGAGTTTTGCATGTGTTTTTCTTTATGGCTATAAAATTCTATAATTATGTAAGCCGATATTTTTTTATTATTTTTGCATGGTTTTTCTTTTGTTTTCTCTTATGTTCTGAGTTAATATTAGTTTGTTATTTGTATCCTCCAATTTTCTTTTGCGTCTGCTCTTTTTAATCGTGTGAGGAGTATTGTAATCGTATATATATATATATATATATATATATATATATATATATATATATATATAGTTTTTTAGTATGTGATGTGATTTTATTTTTGAGTTTTGTTTTTATATTCGAGGTTGACCTCTTAAATTTCTGCGACCCCGCCCCCCCGCCCCCCCCCCCCCCCCCCCCCCCCCCCTCTTCTCCCCAAAAAAAAAAAAAAAAAAACGCGCACACCCACCCGCCCCTATGGGTAGAAACATAATAAAAATGAAAAATCCCATCTCTCCCAGAACTTACCCTTCTATGATCAAATGAGTACAGAACCTGGAATTATTATCATGATTCTTCCAGTGGAAAAGCTAAACCATTTATGGTAGTTCGTGTTACTACAAGAGTAGTTAATGTTGGTTATTGGTACTTACCCTGTACATGAGCAACCATATAGGTTAGTATCTATTATCCCATTAGGATCTCATAACCAATATTATTATGCCTATATGATTTCTGCATTTCGTAACTAGGTTTTGATAGTTAATGACACAGTATAGCAAATGTTCCCAGAAGATCCCTTGTTTGGTATATGATAGATGGACTATAAACCTTTAGCCAGATCATTTGGATTTCCCTAGACATGGTAGTTTTACCTGCTGCTCTAAAGAAACTAATTTTGAACTCCTGTATGAATGAGGAGGCTGTCTGCTGTCTAGGTTTAGAAGTTTGGTTTAGACAAAAGCCTAGTCTGGGTAATCTGCACCTACCTAGCCAAAACAGATGAGTGTTTTTACATTTGAATTGGTGGTTATTTGTTTCTAAAAAGTGACCTGTGTCTATGCTAGGCGAATCTACCTACCCGCCAATCGGCCTTCTTGGCTCATGGCAAGATTCTCTCTTGCTTACAGCTACTTTGTGACCGTATCTAGAAATTGGATACTAGAACAAAGGGATGGTGTAATAGTTCAAAAAAAAAAGAAGCCAATTCTTTTAAGTTTTAATGCTGATGACGATTGCTTTGATGATGATTATCTTGTGTGTATATGGTATAAAAGGCTTCTGAGGTTCTTCTATGGACGCACTAGTTGTTTCATGCCATATTTAAGAAGCCTGTCACCATTAGATAACACTTAATATCAGAAAACACTTTGTTGGCATATGCTAATATATAAGCATCATAGAGACTTCCCAAGGAAGACATATATGCTAATACTGTTGACGCTTATAATATTCTAGACCATTTTTGTATTATTATGAATATTGAACTTGACAACTGGTTTTCTTGCTCATGCTTAACTTAGTATTTCAACTGCAACTTAAAGTACACTAGTCCTTGTACCAAGTAGCTACATTTGTATGCAAGTACTTTCAAAGTTCAATTTATTGCATGTGTTGGCCCTTTTTGGAATTTTATTTTTGTAATCAAGCTCATGGTGTGGAGGGTGTTTCTTCAGGCATCAATGGTTGGACACAAGTATGGTGTTCTACGTTGGAGCAAAACTGGCAGTAATAAAACTTCTACCACCTCTTTTTGATGGCAGTAGCCAATAAATTCTTAAAAGCTTGTACCTCCTGCCTTCCAGCTCACTAAGTCATCTTTTTTTGTCCTAGAAAAAACAATCGAGGGTACTGCAGCTGGCATAACTTCCGTACTTGCAGCTATCTCAATACTCCTCCCTCTTGTAGCATCCACTGGTTATATTCTCTCCCAGGTTTGATCCCCATTCCTCACTACTAAGAAAATGAGATGGCTGAAACGATCATCTTGCGGCATATATTTTGCTTTGCATGTACAAAGCTATACTGTGTTATAAAAGGGAGTGAACTAGTTGAACATGGATTTACAGGCCAGACTGGCCTACAAGATTTTTTGTTTTTTAGAATACTCAGGCTCATTAGGTGCCGAACCCAATCTCTGCTTAGGAGGAATGGGTCTTGACATGTGGATAATCTTTGTCATTTGCATGAGGCTTGAACTCTTGCAAAAAAGCTTAATCTAATCAAGGTTATAGAGGTTTGTTCGACAAGCGACTTTCAAGTATAAATAGGGAACTAAATGGTTTGTTAGTGTCATCAGAAGTTTAATATCAAGTGAACTTTGGCACCCCTGGCCCTTATTAAATGGCTTTCTAGTGGGTTTTGACAGTTTGACATGTATCTAGGCACATCCCAGGATGGGTTGGGCAAATTTGGGATAAGGCCCCAGTTTACCAGGCATAATATATGGATTACAACTTCAAAAGAAAAATAATATATAAGCATTATTCAGAATACCAACTGCAAGTTCAAAATATGGTTTAGCCAATTTTTGTATGTGTGTGTGTTTGTGCAGCACTGGTTCTCTTTGCTTGTAGCAGTGACTTTGAGTGGTTTACTGGAGGCATATACGGCGCAGCTTGACAACGCTTTTATTCCCCTTGTATTCTATAGCCTTCTCTGCCTCTGACGGACTTAGTAGGATGTTTCTCAAATCCTTTCATGTAAGTCTCTTTCATTTTTCATGTTTTCCTTTACCCAAACTTGCGTGTCAGTAGCCCTGTGCCTTGGGCACACCTGTATATGAAGTAAGCACATCTGTGGGCATTTGTGCAGGTACATAACTCCATAGTTCTCAAGGAAAACGCTGTCTATCGTGATACGTTTTCTAATCGATACTCGATCAGTACTTTAGCTTCTTCATCTGTCTAATGGAATGAATATATATCTTGTATACAACAACCCGGCGTCTGAAATAGCTACATTAGGATATTCCTCAGATCCTTTCATGTAAGGCACTTCTAATTTTAAAGTTTTTGTTTCTTTATATAACCTAGTGTTGTAGCAATCCTGTGCCTTGAGCACTGCTGTATACTGTGGGCATTTTTTTTGGCATTTAACACCATATTATCTTTACATGAAAAAGAGAAGCTCTCAGTGATACAAATTTCCTGATTTATTAATTGTAGTGTACTAAGTTTTATTTATCTATCTGTCTAGTGGATAAATATTTATTGTCAATTGTACACAAGAAGAACAACAGAACCTTTGTTTTATCTCAAATTTGGGGTCAGCTACATGAATCCATCTGTGTGCTGTCTGGTTAGCTGCAATTGAAGCTTTATTGCTGCTTCATTTTCAATGTACCGTGTCGCGCCGACATAGTTTTTCTGCTAAAGAATTGAGCTGGAGTGACTGAAGATGGCTTGCTGCATTGGTATCTGAACTCTTCTTAGAACCCTCATCCAAGCTATACTCCCAATCAATAATTTTTTTTCTTTTGTTTGTTTCAGATTTCGGGGACTACTACATTGATATTTGTGATTTGGAAAGCCATTAAGTAGGCGGCTTTCGGATCTGCCGACATATGTGAAGGATGCAGCCAAGCCAAGAGTGAGCTTTTTACGGGTGACATGATGCAATGTGGTCCATATCATTCTTAACCAGTTGATGTCACCAACCCACCCTCTGTTGCTATATTCCGCGTCCATTGCCATTATATCCACCCCGCAACTCTCCTCCTCACACTTACTCGCCTCTTTGGACTTCTGTGAGGTTTTGTGGCTTCTCCAGTCTCCATTTGAACCTGCATTGCTGCAGGTACTTTTAACTCTTCTTCCTTCATGAGCATTACTTTTAGTTACCTTTTCTATACGAGGGCTTCATCTTCTTAGAGCATCCACAGTTGGAACATTCCATTGCATATTCAAAATTTTGTAGAAAATTTGTGAATTAATTTTTTTGAAATGTCCCCTTCGTATAATGGCACTCCAAATAACATATTAAATTCATACTCCAAATTAATTTCTTTTTTTTTTCTTTTCTTTTTTTTCTTCTTTCTTTTCCTTGCTTAATATTTTTTTTTCCCTTCTTTTCTCTTTTGCTGGACCCAGTTGAGTTACTATCCACTTCCTATGTCGCGTTTGAAATTTGGAACGTATTTTGGCTTGCTAGCATTTTTTTTAAGTGTGAACAAAGAGCCCACTGTAACCACACAAGTGCTACAAATTTGACTAAAACAAAAGTATAGCATTGGATACTCTTAGTCAGGTTAACCTGAGAAAGACGTGTCCTAATGCACTTTTTGTGACTCGTGTGGTGATAGTGTCCAATAGGTATCCCACAAAACTTGCATAAATGTTTTTTTTTTTTCCCTTTTTTTCTCTTTTCGTTAGATGAAACGTGGGAATGAATCACCCGTCTGGGAATAAAAACTTCACAGATTTTTCTCTAACCATCTTCTTTCTCGTCGAAACATCCCTGCTGCTTACTACCATCTTCATTGCGACTCTTCTAACATAAATTCAATTGTTCAAATTCTTATGATTAAACTAAGCTTCCCCAAATATGTCAAAAATAGTAACTTGTCATTAACCATATCTTTTTTTGAATTTGCTAATTATATACTACTAGTTTCGTATAAAAAAAAAGAAAAAAAAAATATTATTGAAAAATTAGATAGAAATTTAAATTATGTTAGAATATTTTAAATATAATTTGAATATATTTAAATTATAATTTATTACAAATATATTTTTAGAATTTTTGATATTTGTTTAGTTAGATATTATCATTTAAGTTAGTTTAAATATAATTTAAATATTGAATATATTTTAGATTTATACATATTTAGGTAGTTAGAAGGATTTTAGGTTTTTAATTTTTTTTTTTCCAGAAGAGAACTACGATAGTTAAAAAAATATTGAAATTAAATAGTGATGATATACATACGATTTAGACGGCTTATTTTCGAGTCGTTTTCAGCCCTTTAGGCCAATCCAATTGGGGATATATATATATATAATGAAAAAAAATTGTATAATAGAGCATTTGCATAGATTTTTTTTTTAATAGTGGTTTCTATCAGCATCCACAGTAAGGACATTGCATACCAGTGTTTTAAAAATCGGATCGGAGATCGATCCGGACAAAGCATTGGGCCGGGTCAAACCGGTTCAACCAGTGTTTCAATCACTGGTTTAACCTAATTGATCCAGGTTCAGTCCCTTTTAGACATTGTTTTTACAAAAAATTACATTTTCAATCGATTAAAAAAAATAGTGGGTCAATATTGACCAAGATCAAAAAAGTACAGGTTCACGGTTTAACCTGTTGAACCAACCGATCCGGTCCGGTTTTTAAAACACTGCTCCATACCATACTTTAGAATTTTTGAAAATTGTGTAAACTGCTATTTTTTTAGTGTTTTCTTGATATTGGCACACAATGACACTCCAAATAACACAAAATTAATTTCCTTTTTTTTCCTTCATTTTTCCCCTCTTTATTTTACCTTGATGATGGACCCAGTTGGATTACTATTCACTTGATATGACACTTAAAATTTGGAGAGCTTCTTGCTTTGCTAGTATTTTTCAAGTATGGATAAGGGCCACTACAACCCTCGAGTGCTACAAATTTTGACTAAAGTCAAAATATATTACTTGAAACCAATCTCACTGTAGATGCTCTAAGGCCTTATCTTAGGCGATAAATATTAAAGGGGTTTTATGAGGGAGACTGCTTTAGGGGTGAGCATTATTCGATTTTTGACCGAAAATCGAACCGAACTGAATAAGAGATTTGGTTCGATTTTAAAAAAATTCGGTTTGTTTTCGATTTTGAAAATACTAAATTTTCTTATTCGGTTTTTGGGTTTCATTTTCGGTCCAAAATCGAAAATCGAATAAAAAAAAATTAGTTTATATATATATATATATATATATATATATATATATACAAAAAAATTGTAAATAAACCGAAAAATTGAATAAACCGTAAACCGAACCGATTCAATTCGATTTGGTTCGATTATGGGCTATTTCGGTTCGGTTTCGGTTTTGCTTATTCGGTTTTTAGTTATTCGGTTGAACCGAATTAACCGAATGTTCACCCCTACTCTACTTGCAAAACCCTCTATAGAGTTTTTATGTCTCTGTGTCCTATAAAAATGGGCCCCACAATATTTATTTGTAGATAAATTTCTAGAAGATTAAATATAATTGATACATCGAAACTTTCTTAAAATGACACATGATAGAAATAAATATAGAGACAAACCATTGTAGACATTTTTTTATAGTAGGATTTCTGTATAAAAGGAATGTTAAAAAAAAAAAAAAAAAAAGCTTTTGGCTTGGCATATATAATAGAAATATTTTTAAAAGGACTTGACATATAGAACAGAAATGAGAAATCCAAAAAATAAGAGTAACCATTGGAGAAAACATTAGAAGCACTTTTGTTATGCACATATGCCTTAGATGACGTTTGGTATACGGATACTATATAGTGGGAAATTTTATATTTCCATAAATCAAATCTTCGGTAAATTATATTTCCATGTTTGGTGATTTTATAAATATTTTCCAAAAAAAAGATACAAAAAATATTAAAAAGACTGAGATTAAACTAAAATGCAACAAAAAAGTTCTTAAAAAAATGAAAGTAAAGCCCAAAAAATATACCAAAAAAACAAAAAGCTGGAATTTTTTCTTCAAAGAAGGAAAGAAAATCCAAAAAACATTTTAAAAAAAAAGATAAAAAAAATAGAAAAGAAAATCATAAAAAACAAAAAATTCTAAAAAAAAAAATAGAAGGATAGAAACAAAAAACACCAAGAAAATAAAATAAAAAATAGTATTAGAAACAAAGCAACAACATTTTTTTTCTACAGGCAAAAAAAATATATATATTCACAATTTTCGGAAATACAATTTTATAACCGAAATAAACATGGAAATTTGAAATTCTATGTTAAACCCCCTACCCCAAATTTTGACAAAGAAAGAAAAAGAAGATTTGTTGAAGTTGAATTCGTCGTCTAACCACGGTGGCCACATGTTCTCACTTGTCCGAACAAACCATCTACGAGAGCAGACAAGAATTCATCTTTCTTGTCTCTCCAACACACTACAAGATATGTACCTTCAGCGACAGACTTTAGTTGTCACTGTACGACATTTAAAAAAAAAAAAAAACCTTCCATTAAACTTCTTAAACCAATCCAAGTACACGCAAAATACTTGTCCCATTATATAAAAATATGAAATTTAGGGTCTGCAAGGATTGAGGGAGTTAAGTGTGGTTTAGTAAAAGGTTAAGAGTGGTTTGTTTAATATCTCTTGCTTATATCAGAAATTTTCAGTGGAAGGATAATAGGGAGGGTAGACTTGTTTGGATTTGAAAAAAAGTTAAGTGGGGTGTGTTTAATATTCTCTTACTTATATCAGAAATTTTCAGTGGAATATTGATTAATAAAAATATAATATTTATCAAAATATTTTTATTATATATAGTTTTGAGTGGGAGTAGGAGTAATAAGAGAAAACGAGAAGAGACGACGCACCTGGACGACAGCAAGTTCATAGTTAGGAAGACAAAATTGTAGATTAAAAGCAAAAAAAAAAAAAAAAAAAAAGATTATGATATTTTATAGACAAAAAAAAATGGGTTAAACAAATCCTTATTTAACCTTTCCTAACCTCTCACACTCGAACTAAACATAATGTATTTTTTGTTCCTCAAACTTTCTTCACTCTCAATCCAACCAGACCCTTAGTTTTAAAATAAAGAAAATAAATCACAATAGCTATATTGGATAGCGGAACTATAAAAGCCATTTTTTTGTAAGTTAATTTAAGATTATCTAATGGAGTTTGCTTATTGGCTAAGGGATGCCACCTCGATTTCAGACAAGATTTTTGTCTGGGCTTAATAAATGGAGAGAATGGCAGGCTTTTGGTTATCACGTCTCAGAAATTGGTCTATATTATTGTCCGAATGTTTCCTAAGTCGATGGCCCGTCTCCTTATTATTTTCTTTTCTATCGGAAAAATCAAAGAACCACATCAGGAAAATAAATGCATGATCGTGTGCAATAACTGCTACTGCTGTTGAGGTCAAGTTTTTTTTTTAATGTCCTTTTCACCGAATTAGAAACTAAGTTTTCAAAAGAGAATTCGAACCATGCATATTTTCACGGAAGTCCTCCATCATAACCAACATGTCACGCCCCCTTGTACGTTTTGTAGGTTTGTTGATGACTTGATTCTCTTGTATTTGATCCTACTATTTTGTATTATGACAATACTAGTGATATTCAATTCAGATAGATTACAACTATATGTATCATAAGCTAACAAAATGAGTTTTTATAAAGACATTATAAAAGTTATTCAGGACTGTCCAATTTTTTTTATTTAAAAGTTTGTCACTCAAAAAACTTACTTGGGACTGTCCAAAGTTTTTTTTTAGGACTGTTAATTTTTTTGACAGTCCTACCAATTTACTGGACTGTCAAAATTTTTGGCAGTCCTAAAAAAAATATGCTATCAATATAATGGATTGTCAAAAAAATTGACAGTCACAAAGATAACAACAACTCTCCATGCTACTGTGGCGGTGTGCAACAACGGCATCCCGCCCGACGTGACAACATTTCCAAATCCCATCTCCTTTCGACGAAGAAGTTCAATTAGAACACCTTCATCGATTGGGCCCACACCACCATACTGGACATGAAGGTCGGATTCGACACCAGCGTCCGAAGTATCGGGCTCACCCCTGCCGCGACGATGTTGGCCAGGCTTGCCCATCTGGCGGAGTCGTTGAAGCAAGAGTACTAGTTCCTTCGCGCCCCCGTCGGTCAACGGAGCGGGAGGAGTCCTCTTCGGCGTCAGCTCGACGGCGAAGGGGCTCTCCAAGGAGGACGTCGTCGTCCACCTCAACCCTCTCGTTTTCAAGCTCCAAGGAGGTCGTCGTTGGCCGTGGAGGGGCTCTCCAGAGAGGGGGGAGGAGGAGAAAGAAGAGGGAGAGGGAGAAGAGGTGCTGCTGGAGTTGAGGGCAGCACCTAGTAACCGTTGTAGTGCCCTAAGTAAAAGTTTTACAATACTGGATTAGCCCCAATATTAGGTTAGTTCCGATACTGGACTATCCCCGAGTAACTTTTATAGTGTCCCGATAAATATAACAAAATATACAAACTTAATTTCAACTTTTTTAACTTGATACCATAAACTTTAATATCATACCAATCTCTACCTTCAACTATTGAATATTTTCAAGTTGATATCTTGTGCCAGTTATGGGTTAAATTTTCTGTTTTAACAAACATAAATAATATTTTTTGATCAAATTACCTCTCACCTTATTTCTGCCGTTATCGTCCTGCTGTCGTTGTCACCGTCGTTGCCGTCGTAGAGAGAGAGTAGGAAGAGAATGGAGGATATTTTTGTTTTTAAAGATTTTTTGTTAACAATATTATGATATTAAGTTGTACAATTATAATTAAGATATTAAATTTTTTAATATTAAAATTTAGGATGTCAAATTGAAATTTTTTTAATTGATAAAGATATCAAGTTATATATATATATATATATATATATATATATATATATATATATATATATATATATATATAGGGAACAGATCAAAAAATTCGTTTTTGGAGTCCCATCGAAGTTCTGTTCTCCTGCACCATCGGATCGAGAGTACGCGTAGGGGCCACACGTGGGACTTTCGTGATTCAACGGTTGGAAACGACAGAGCTCCCACGGGACTCCGAATCGGCTCATATATATATATATATATATATATATATATATATATTAAGATCAATATTTGTAGCCTATATAAATGTTGAGGGCAGTTAAGATTCATGTGAACAGAATCTATGAAAGGATAAGGGATGACGACCATGCATCTAGAAAGGTCTGCGATTTTTGTTCATCAGAGTTGACACGAGTATCTTAGTGTCCTGACTGACACAGTGACATTCCTTTCTGTACTAAAGCAGAAAGGACAGACATGGTCCTTTGTAAAAGGCCAGTTCGGCAAGTGCCATATCATGGCACAGTTGAGTTGCATTGAAGTTGTACTGAGAGATCACACAGACATAGTGATTTTCCCTTTTGCGTCTTTTCTTTCTTTTCGAAAACTTGTGCACGTCTTTCCTAGAACACATCTAGAACTGCATTTAGAGATCTTAACTAGTGTTTTAAAAACCGGAATGAAGGTCAACCCAGATAAAATATTTGATCGGATCAAATCGGTTCAATTAGTTGGTACAATACGACGGTTTTGAAAAAATATTGGATCGACATTAACTCGGCTCAAAAAACTACAGAATCACAGATCAATTGGTTTGAATCAATCACTCCGCTCTAATTTTTAAAACACTGATCTTAACAATTAAGCGAAGAGGCAGAAGATGGGAGGAGTCTCAAGATGTATATTAGATAATGTTTCTTTATTTTTTTAAAAATAGGATAAGAAAACAATAAAAGGATTAGTGTTACCGGTATACGATATAAGTCGTGTACGAAGTTCTGTCCTAAAAAATTATTCGAGGTCTATGTGTACGCTTCTTTCAAATTTCTCCTAAAGGAAAAACTTCTCTTACTACAGACTTTCCGTCACTGCACATAGTTTCAAGAGAAACGATCCTAACTTAGTTTTTTTCAGAGATGGAACGAGAACAACAGAGAGCTGACAGATTTTCTGGTACGTAGGAGAGAGCTAGACACAGGTTTTTTTTTTCTTCTCACAAAACTGTCCAGGTAAAGGGAAGATGAACTGTACAAATAACCAGGTCCCAATCCAATAGATTTAATAGATTTTTAATGGTAATTAACAGCTTATTAATTGATCATTAGTTGGAGACGGAAGCGGGAAGAATCGTACATTATGGTAAAGCAGTGAAATGTACATTAAATTATGGTAAATAAAGTTGGGTGTAACTGATTTGATTTTTTATTTTTATTTTTTTTATTTTTTTTTAAACTAGGTAGTTGGTTTTTTTCATAAAGTATGCAAGAATGTAGACATTGGTCCCGAGCATATTATATCAATACAAAACTAAATGTTTTAATCTTGATCTTCACGTTTCTCCATTCATGCAAACTTTGGCAGATAATAACTTGCTTACTTGAGTATATAGGTTGTTCCTTGTTTGCCTAGTGCTCACTATACTCTCACAACTGTCTCAATTAAAATTCCCTCCAAATATAGGCCAACATGCACATATCTTTGTGTATATAGATAGCCCTACTGACCAGTACTCCCTCTCAGCTCGCTCGCTCGCTCTCTCTCTCTCATATATATTGAGCATCCAAATTGCTCATTAGCAAGTCGAGAAAAACAAAACAAAACAAAAAGAGTTTATAATTAAACACATGCATCGAATGGCTTTGGCGAAGAAGCTGTCGATGAAGCGAAGCAACAGCGTGATCAAGAGCGCGATCCGCGCCCTGCAGCGGAGCCTTCCGTGGCCGTCGACGTCGGCACGGTCCGGAGGGGACGTCAAGGAGGGCCACTTCGCGGTGGTGGCGGTCCACGACACCGGCGAGCCCAAGAGGTTCGTGGTGTCGCTGAGCTGCCTGTCGCACCCGGTCTTCCTGCGGCTGCTGGACAAGGCCGAGGAGGAGTTCGGGTTCGCGCGGGAGGGCACGATCTCGCTGCCGTGCCGGCCGATCGAGCTGGAGAGGATAATCGGAGAGCTTTAACGAGGGGAGGAGAATAGATTATCCTCAATTTTTCCTTGGCTCTCTTTCTTTAAAACTTTGATATAGCCTGTATATGACTGGTGGGCCTTTTTACGAGAATAGAGAAAAGCCCACCTGTCCCACCTGTCATACAGTAGTTGTATTAATTTTTTGATACGGCCATCTGTATTAAAGTTTTACCCCTGCTACATGTGGTGGTGGCATAAAAGAGAGCTAATTTTGCCAATGTCATGACACTCTAGAACGTGTGTTGTTTTGGCATTAGTTGAGGTTTTCAAATGACCAACTTGAAGATGTTGTAGGTACGTACAACGGGATACAATGAAGTTGTGACTTAAAAGCATAGGGCCCGAGGTGTATGATGATCCTAATAATCTCGATAGTAGTATAGAATTGGGTCAGGTGGCTTTGACCTCTATTTAGGAGGAGGATGTTGATGAGAGCCCACTCCCATTCCGTCAATGTAAATCTTTGGCAAGATGATGGTAGTGAAACAAACTTAAAATGTTGTGCATGGATGCTAGCAAATTTATTCTCCTCACTTTTATTTTTGTTTTGGGACAAAGATTCATGTTTTCGAATTAAAGACAAACAAGATAGTGTTGGTGTTGGGTGAGATTTCTGATCTATGTGAAAAATATTCCGTAATGCGACGAGCGTCATCCGCGTGTCAGAAAAGTTCGGAAAGTCGAAGGCGACAAAGACGGCTCGATTTAAGTGTGTATTGGAATCTATTAACAAGTGCAGTATCAATATCAGCGGTATGCTACCAGTATATCGTTGCCGGTGTATCGTCGGTATACCGACCCGACATCAATTTGTTCTAGGATAGGTTCTGACACAAAGAGGAGATTTTTTAGTATACCGACGGTATACCGCTGTCGGAGATAAAGGCTGAAAATAGGTATTTTATTAACACTATTGTATCAATATCAATGGTCTAGATCTGTTCAGGATTATGGGACTTTAAATAGGTGTTTTCTAACTTTAATCCATTATCGATCGTAGTCATCTATCATCACAAGATCAAAAGGAGAGTTTTCTCAAAGTTGTAGTTTTCTAAGAGATGAAGAGGGAGATTCGAAGTTTCGAAGATTGTTTCGGAAGAGAGATAAGAGTTCGAAGAGTTCTTCATTGGTTCTTCCTCGTCTTTCCGGCTTTGGTAATCTTTTCATACTCTTGTGATCTATTTCCATCTGTGAAGTATTATGGTGATCCGTGATGATCAGTAGAGGGGTTTGTAAATGAGTCGGTGTATTTCTATTATTCCATTAGTGGAAACTTTGTCGGGTTTGACTTCGATTGTCTCGTGGTTTTTTTCGTCAGAGTTTTTTACGTAAATATTATTGTGTTTAAGTATGGCTTTTACTGTATTATTTGGCATATTAGTTTGTGTGTTTTTCTTCGGTCCTCATAAGTTCTTGTTGGTGTTTTTGCCTTGGACTAGTGAAATATAGTTCCACATTGGCTACACCACCAAGTGTGTATCTGAATATAATACTTTGTATGTGTTAATGTGTGCACATGGGGTGTGGTGGGACACATGTGGTTGTCATGTTGGGGTATTTTCCTAGGAGAAAAAAGATTAACTCCTCAAAGAAAGCATTTATGTGTTTTGTTACTCTCTTGGAAAAAAAAATTTAGAAGCTAAGCCTATGGAGCTTAGCGACTCGGACTAGGACTCGGGCCCAAGGGCGCAAACTGGTGCTTTGTTGGCACACACTTTGCACTTAGCACGTCAGCATCGGCGCATGTCGCTTTGCGCATTTAATACGCTCGTTTTATGCGCGAGTTGCATGTGCTGTTGCTAGCGTGGTTGCGTGCGCGGGCGTTGCGCGCATATGTGTGCATGCGCTGTTGAGCGCATAGGCCGCTGCACTGCTGGCTTATGCGCAGGAGCAGTTCGGTTGGGCTGTTGTGTGCATATGCGCAGATAGCGCGGTTGGCGCATGATCCCACTGATTGCGGAATTTGATGGTTATGAAAAGATATGATCAGTTATTCAAATCCATTTTTTGTGGGATTTGAATTTAAATCGTTCCTATCTTTTCGTAACTGATTGACGGCTAGGGTTACCACCATTCTTTATAAATACCTCTCTTTGTGATCCTTTGATAACTTACTTCAAAAAGTGGGAGACGTAGAGAGGTGTTGTTGCTGCCGCCATTGGAGTCCAGGGAGTTCGTGCGACTCCAGAAGAGGTGACAACGAGCGTTCCAGAAGTTCTTCATCAACTTGCTGGTTCCTAGGAGCAGATCGTGTTGGACGAATCTTGCTTTGAGCAATGATGATCTTCATCAGCCCAACAAGCAGAGATCCATCTTCTCCTTCCTCTTCTCTTTTTGTAACCCGTTCTATCTCAATGCAACTGTGTTTGCAAGAAAAAACGGAGATTATTTTCTGATTGTTATTATCTTGTAAGCAAGTTGTATATATATATATATATATATATATATATATATATATATATATATATATATATATATATATTGGATATAGTTGTTCGTTGGAATCGAGTTCTTTAGAGAGAAAATTTGTTTGCTGGAACCTCTTTGTCTCGACTACAACATCATGATCAAATAAAGGGTAGACTGCGAAGTTTGCTAGAACCTATGTTCCTGGCCCGTTCCTTCATCTTTTGATGAAGTCCCGAGATTAACAATCTCAAAGTAAAATTCGAAAAAAAGATGGAGAACAACCGTGCAAATTTTTTCGACACAAGTTTTAACAAACTTGAGAAGTTTGACAGGGAGCATTACAACGTCTGGAAGAGAAATGTGATCAGCCTTAATCTTCAACTAGTAAACGTGGACTACATATTGATAGATCCCGAGCCTATTATTCCGGAGGGTGGTGATGCTACTGTTTGGGCGATTGCTACTGCAACTACTAACCAGAACAAGTGGAGGAGAGATAACAACCTCTGCAAGTTGTTGATTCTGAACTCCATGGAGAACTCTGGCGGAGTCATACAGTAAGACAGACCATGCTAATGTCGTCTGGTAGTCACTAGAAAAGCATTATAAGGCGGATGAGAACGACAACAAGATCCATGTGACCGAAAAGGTCTGGAAGATGCGATTTGAAGATGACAAGACGATTTTGCCTCAAGTCTAGGAGTTTCTCAAGCTTCGTCAAAACCTTGAGGATGATCGCATGCCCATGGTCGATGCTTTCGTCGTGGAAGGTATTATGGCAAAACTCCTTTCTGGATGGAGCAACTTTATCTCGGATATGTACCGAAAGAAGATGGAGGTCAGTCTTAATCAACTATTGCACAACATCCACGTTGAAGATGAGTTGAAGGAACAAAACAAAGTGGACACGCTGTCCAAGCAGTTGGCAAAGGCTAACTTGGTACATAGTGGTGACTCCAAGGGGAAGCAGAAGGCTTCTCACAACAAAAAGAAGGGCTTCAACCATCTGAAGGTGAAGTCGGCTTCGTTCAAGCCCAAGTTCAAGCCCAAGTCAGATGTGACTTGCTTTAACTATGGCAAGAAGGGACACTATCGGAAAGACTGCAGATCCGAGCCCAAACAGACTGAGCAAGGTGAGCCTAATAAAGTTGTTATGATTGCGCAGGTTGTCACCGCTGGTGTCGACACTGACTGGTGGATGGACACTGGCGCATCCTGCCATGTTTGCTCAAAGAGGGAGTTGTTCACAACATAGAATCCTACATCTGAGAAGGTTATGGTGGAGAACCAGGCTCATGATGAAGTACAAGGGATCGGGACGATGGTACTGAATCTGACTTCGAAAAAGTCCCTGACGCTTCGGGATATGAAGCACGTACTGGTGATAGCCAAGAACCTAGTCTCGAAAAGTATGCTCTGTAATGCAGGATTAAGGATGAACATCAATACTGGACAAATGGTGATGTCGTACAAAGGAACATACTTCGAAAAAGCTTTTTGTACTGAAGGGATGTTCAAACTTCAGCTTGTAACTCCTACAAATTATGTTAATGCAGTCTCTTATTCTGGATATTCTCTTGAGTTATGGCACAATAGACTAGGACATGTTCATTATAAAAGAATAAATAAAATGTCTAGTCTAGGGCTTATCTCCAAATGTGAGGGTAAGGATATGGAGAAGTACGAGGTTTGTGTGCAGACAGGGATCACAAGAAAATCGTTCAAACGGATAAACAGAAGCACATATCTTCTGGAGTTAGTGCACTCAGATATATGTAACTTCAAACAGTTCTCCACAAAGGCCAAGATGGAGTACTTCATTACTTTCATTGACGACTACTCGAAGTATTAGGCTATCTGCTCAAGTCAAAAGATAAAACATTCAATAAGTTCAAGGAGTTTAGGGCTAAGGCTGAACGTCAAACATGGCAACAACTCAAGAGACTCAAAAGTGATCGAGGCGGAGAGTATTGGTCAATTGAATTTGCTTCGTTCTGCAAGGAACATAAAATTTTCAATGAGACAACTACTCCATATTCTCCTCAATCAAATGGAGTATCTAAAAGTAAGAACATGACGTTGATAGAGATGATGAATTCAATGTTGTTGACTGCGGGTCTTCCAAACTACTTCTGGAGAGAAGCTGCGCTTACGGCTACTTTCATCTTAAACAGAGTGTCGTATGCAACGTCCGTTGTCACTCCTCATGAACTCTAGTTCAAAGTCAGACCCAACTTGAATGTTATTCGAGTGTGGGGGTGTCTGGTGTATGTGAAGCTTTCAGACTTGAAAATTCAGAAGCTGGGTACGAGGACTACGAGGATAATCTTCCTGGGTTATGCTAAGAAGAGTGATGTTCAGAGGTTTCATGATATAGAGTCAAATCATATCATTGAATCTCGCGACACAGAATTATTTGAAGATAAATTTGTAAGGCACAAGAATATTATTATTATGGATATTTCAGATAATAATGTGAGTGTACAGGAGGCCAACACTTCCAATGAAGATATAGTCCAAGAAGAGGTGGTCATTCCAGAGATAACGATCAGACCAGAACTCGCAGAACCTGTGTCTAAGCAAGTGAGGAGACAGAAGAACTTCAGAGATAATTTTGTCACCTATCGTGTGGAAGCAGATCCGCTTACCTATGATGAGGCGATGAAGACCAGAGACGCTATCTTTTGGAGGGAGACTATCAATGATGAGTTTGACTCAATAACCTCCAATAACACTTGGGTGTTGGTCGAGCTGCCTGAATGAGCTAAATCAATCGGATGCAAGTGGTTCTTCAAAATGAAGATGAAGGCCGATAGAACTGTAGATAGGTTTAAGGCAAGGCTGGTAGCCAAGGGATTTTCTCAGAAGCAGGAAATCGACTACTTTGACACATGCTCCTGTAGCACAGATGACGACCATTAATATATTGATTGCTCTGAGTGCAATTCACAAGCTAGTTATTCATCAGATGGATGTTAAAATATCATTCCTGAATGGAGAGTTGACCGAAGAGATTTACATGCAACAGCCAGAAGAATTTATCGTCAAATAGCTTGAAGTCAAAGTCTACAAGTTGGTGAAATTGTTATACGATCTGAAGTAAGCTCCCAAGATGTGGCATACGAAGTTTGACGAAGTCATAAGATCAAACAGCTACAGAGTCAGTGAGACGAACAAGTGTGTTTACACAAAGTTCGCCGACAGGAGAGGAGTCATCGTTTGTTTGTACGTAGATGACATGTTGATCCTGGGTACAGATCTATAATGTGTCACTGAGACAAATAAGTTTCTCTCATCCAAGTTCAGTATAAAGGACTTAAGGGAAGCTGATGTTATCCTGAAAATAAAGATCGTACGGACGGACACTGGAGTGACGCTGTCACAGTCTCATTATATTGAGAAGATGCTCACATGCTATGGATATCAGGATCTTCCAGGGATCGATATGAAGCCAAGTCCTAGGAAAAGTGTCAGGTAACTGGAGTACTCAAGCGTCATCGAGAGTTTGATGTATGCAACGATTGCCACAAGGCCTGACATAGCTTTCGCTGTGGGGATGCTGAGTCAATTCACGAGCAACCCAGGTGTGGAGCACTGAAAATCTATGAAGAGAGTAATAAGATATCTCAAGAGGACTCATAAGTATGTACTGCACTACATCAGGTATCTGACAATGGTGGAAGGCTTTAGTCATGTAAGCTGGTATTCAGAAGTAGAGAGCAAAAGGTCTAGAGGAGGATATGTCTTCTCCATGGTTGGAGTTGCGATATCGTGGAAGTCGAAGAAGCAGACTATGCTCTCTCATTCCTCGATGGAATCTAAGTTTTATGCATTAACGGCTGTAGCAAAAAAAGTAGAATGACTTTGGGAGCTTATGCATGATCTTCCAGTAGTTTGTTTGCAGATTTTGACGGTATTGATATATTGCGACAACCAGGCGACTGTAACGGTAGCATCAAATGACCTCTTCAATTGTAAGAAGAGGACTGTGCGGTGAGGCACATGGCAATGAATGATCTGATCAAGACTGGAGTCATTATCGTAATTGATATTCGGATCCAGGAGAATCTGGCGGATCCGTTCACCAAGGATCTCAAGCGCAATGGCTGGTCGATGACACAACAATCAAAATGGACTTGACGATATTCTGATATTGTGTCTTTGTAATTCTACCATAAAATTTAATGCTATTAGTTCAAAGAGAAATCCACTAGGCATCTAGCTTTTGGTTCAAAGATGGATCATTGACTGGGAGAATATCAGGAACAGTAGGTAGTCCTTTGAGACATTGATGGGTTACGGACCCAGAACCACAATTGTCTACAATTTGTTCTTTGTATAGAACAAGTCATGTGGGATGATGGCTTAGACACCTTAATGAGTTCTCATGCATTTTGAATGTCTGACGTAATTTACAAGAAGCACGGGTAGCGCAGTACTACAAAGGAGCATAAGGATTCTATGCTACAGTGGTGTGACACCACGATGAGGTTCCTCGATAGGGTAATGTCTCTGGTTTGCGAGCCATGTCACAGCGACGTAGCATCGCACATAGGCAGGTAGCCTAATGATGTAGAATGAAGAGTGGTAGGAAGCACTACAAAGAGGCCGACGACCTCATGTTACAGTGGTGTGACACCACAAAGAGGTAAAAGATGTAAAGTCTTGGCTACGCGAGCCATGTCACAGCGGTGTAACACCATACAGAAGCGTAATGCTTCATGTTGCAAAGTATGGCACTACAAAGAGGCTGGGACCTCATGCTACAGTGGATGACACCATGATGAGGTGGAGCCTCGACTTTAGGCCATGTCATAGCGGCGTAGCACCGCAAGGAAGCGCAAGGCTTCACGCCATGAATCTTTAAAAGAACTCACCTAGAATGTATGGAAATAGATATAGGCCGTCTCTTGATGGTAAGCTTGTAGACGCCCAATATATATATACACCGAAACCAGGCATGCACAGGGCCTTTAATGTGCAACCGGAAGCATAACTGATGTCATAGTGTGAGTGAAAAGAATTGCAGCTATGGTGCAGAATACAAGGCTTAGTCCATTCTTGTATCGTATTGTTAGTTGACCCATGTAGGAAGATTCAAGTCGAAGCGACATATATCCTAATGCATGATGGACAGTCACTATGTGGAACGCTCAACCCATATATTAAGATATGTGGGGGGATTATTGGTATTTTTGCCTTGGACTAGTGAAACATAGTCCCACATTGACTACACCACCAAGTGGGTATCTCAATATAATACTTTATATATGTTGAGGTGTGCACATAGGGTATGGTGGGGCACATGTGGGTGTTATGTGGGGGTATTTTTCTTGAAGAAAAATGATTAACTCCTCAAAGAGCATTTATGCTTTTTGTCACTCTTTTGAGAAAATTTCTTTAGGAGCTAAGCCCCTTTAGCTATGCTCCAAAGGAGCTTAGCGACTCGGGCTCAAGGACTCAAAGTGGCGCTTTGTTGGTGCACTTTGCACTTGTGGGTGCTGAGCGGGTGCTACGCGGGCACATGAACGGGCGTTGTGCGGCCATCCGCGGCTATGCGTGTATGCGCTACTGCACTGCTGCGTGCATGGGCCGTTGCGCTTCTGGCTTATACTAACAGGAGCAGTTCAGTTGGGCTGTTGTACGCATATGTGCAGATAGCACGGTTGGCGCATGATCCCACTGATTGCAGGATTTTACGGAAAGATATGATCAGTTATTCCGATCCATTTTGTGGGATTTGAATTTAAATCGTTCATATCTTTTCGTAACTGATTGGAGGCTAGGGTTTCTACCATTCTCTATAAATACCTTTTTTCGTGACCCTATGAGAACTTACTTCGAAAAGTGGGAGACATAGAGAGGTGTTGTCGCTGCCACCATTGGAGTCCAGGGAGTTCGTGTGAGTCCAGAAGAGGTGACAGCGAGCGTTCCAGAAGTTCTTCGTGAACTTACTGGTTCCTGGGAGTAGATCGCGTGGGACGAATCTTGCTTTGAGTAACGGTGATCTTCTTCACCCCAGCAAGCAGAGATCCATCTTCTCCTTTCTCTTCTCTCTTTGTAACTCATTCTATCTCAATGCAACTGCGTTTGCAAGGAAGAACAGAGATTGTTTTATGATTGTTATTATCTTGTAAGCAAGTTGTAATCAGATATATATTGGATATAGTTGTTTGTTGGAATCGAGTTCTTTAGAGGACACTTGTTTGCTGGAACCTATGTGTCTCGACACAACATAAGGATCAAATAGAGAGTAGACTGTGAAGTTTGCTAGAACCTCTGTTCCTGACCCGTTCCTTCATCTTTTGATTAAGCCCCGAGACTAACAGTTCTCTCGATTTAGGAATATTTTTTTTGTATTCCGTTTCCGACAAAGTGGTATCAGAGCTTTGGTTAGAGCAATAACAAGGTAGTGCTTGTCAGGAGTTGACAGTCAAACCGAATAGAAGAGATGGATACGAAGTTGGTGCACATGATAAAGCTAAACGGTTTTAATTATTACTATTGGCAGAGCACTTGTTGTTCGTCAAGAAGTTAGATCTTCCAGTGTTTGCTTCCGAGAAGTCCAGTAAAAAAATCGATGAGGACTGAAATTTTGAGCAAATGCAGGCGTGGGGTTATATTAGGCAGTTCGTGGACGAGAATGTGTATAATCACATTGCAAAAGCTGGACCCTTGTATATGAAGAAGCCTATGGTAAATAAATTATTCCTGATCCGACAGATGATAGGTCTTAGGTATAAGAATGGTTCGTCCATTATGGATTACTTGAGTGAGTTTTAGGGCATGGTTGACCAGTTATATCCTTCATTAGAGTAAAGTTCAATAACCAGGTATATGAATTTTTTTTGCTATATAATTGCCAGACTCGCGGAAGATCATACAAGTGTCCATGATCACTTCTGCTTTAGAATGCTTTATTAATCTCTACTTCGCCAAGAGTGGATTATTGAATAAGGAGTTGTGGAGAAAATTTTAAGACACTTCATCCATATCCCATTTAGAGGGGCTTATTTCAGAGAACCGAGGCATGAGTAAAAGCAAGAATTCAGACAGTGGAAAAGACAAGAGCAGAGACAAGTTCAAAAGTAGTATGAGAACTCCGAGTGTTACCATTGTGGCAAAAAAAGCCACATCAAGCAAAATTGTTTAGTTTCGAAGAGCGAGAAGAAGGGCAACAAGAGGAAGCAGAGAGAGAACACAGTAGCGATCGTCTCAACACATGGAGGCAATGTCATTATTGTAGGCGATGCGGTGATCATGAACCTATATTGTAATAATAGTTCTTGGCTAGTGGACTAAGGGGCTTCGGCACACGTACTATCTCATAACAGGGTACTATTTGTCACATACACAATAAGAGACTGTGGAGAGTTGAAGATCGGACAATGAGAGTTTATCAAACGTTGTGGCTATAGGAGATGTGCATTTAAGGACAAGTACGGGAGCAATTCTTGTGCTCAAAGGTATTATTCATGTCCCCGATATCAGTTTCAACCTAGTATCGCTTGGAAGGTTGGATGATGATGGATTCTTCAATATCTTTGAGAAATATCAGTGCAAGCTTTCTAGAGGTTCGTTGATGATTGTCTAAGGAAGAAAGAATATGAAAGAGATCGCACATTGGGAACCAGTGGTAAGCGCAGTCAATGATGCCTCTATTGAGTTATAGCACAAGCAACTTAGTTATATCAGCGAAAAATGAATGAGCTACTTGTTGAACATGAAAGTGATTCTGGGGCTAAAGTCCACAAAATTGGAGAGATGTGCACACTACATATCTTGAAAGCAGAATATTATGTCTTTCCAAAGTCACCCGGTTTCAAGAAAGGTGACTTGCTCGAGTTAGTTTTGTCTATGGTCCAATGAAGGTAAAATCAATTGGTGGTGCTTCTTATTTTGTAACTTTTATAGATGATTATTCCAAGAAAATTTTGGTCTATGCTATAAAGACAAAGAATCACGTGTTGCCTACTCTCAAGGAGTTTCAGGCCTCCGTTGAAAGAGAGACGGACAAGAAGTTGAAATGTATTTGGTGCGATAATAGTAACAAATAAATTGGTCCATTTGATGCTTATTGCAAAGAGCAAAGGATACAACATCAGAAGTCTCCGCCAAAGATACCTTAGTTCAGTGGTGTAGCGGAGCGTATGAGCAATACATTGAAAGAGATAATACGATTTTTTCTCTAAGAGGCAAGTTTACTAAGCAGCTATTGGGGTGATGTTCTTAATACTGCTGCTTATGTTATTAATTTGTCTACTAGTACTCCTTTGCAGGATGATGGCATAACAAATTATGGTACGACAAAAAGCCTTCATACAGTAACTTTAGAGTATTTTGGTGTAAGGCCTTCGTGCATATACCGAAGGAAGAGAGGTCCAAACTTGAGCCGAAGACGAAGTAGCATGTCTTTGTCGGCTATGGTTGTTTCCGGATAAAAATAAAAGTACAACTTTCTTTGATAGAAAACTTTTATAACAAGAGAGAGATATAGAGAGTGTAGGAGTGGAGGCTCGATTGGCGCATGATCGCTGTGCTTTAGTGATGACCTGACTTCAAATGCAAGGACGAGGAGTTACAAAGTGCTCTAAATGCTCACAAACGCTATTGGACAGAGTGCTCTTACAAAGGTGTTCAAAATGATCAGGGGTCATGTCTTATTTGCACAAAAAATGAGACTATTTTAGTCAAAACAACAAAAAATGGTTGAATGTTCAAGTTTTGCGTGAAAATAAGCAATTATGCACAATTTTGTTTATTTTCGTATAGGCTTCTCTTGTACGGGAAGAACATTTCCATGACGATCTATCTTCTTCCATGTAACTACCATAAACGCATACATTTCCATGACGATCTATCTTCTTCCATGTAACTACCATAAACGCATTGCGTCAATCAAAGACACGATCCCACATGACTGATTGTTATGCCGAATGAAATAAATTGCAATGATTATGACTGCTTTAATCATAGCTGATATTTTGTTTTTTGTAACCGCATTAAACATCGAGTCACTTCGGGATCTGTAATGATCGCCATTAATTCCCATATTCATTGAAGTGTGAACCAAAATTTTGTGTGGAGACCTCCCATACGTGAATTTGATTTTCGCGTGGAGGCTTCCCATGTGTGAATTTGATTTCCACGTGGAGGCTTCCCACACGTGAATTGGATTTTCGCGTGGATAATTAGATTATCCTTAAGTTGACCTTGTTTTCATGATTGGTTGTTTGCTAAGGGTTAAAAGTCAATAAATTTTGAGAATAATTTTTTTAAGTGGGATTATTTGTATTATTCGCTTCCCAAGAAACCTAAATTAGGTCAATTTGATCAATAGTGGGATTTGGGGGATAAATTTTTAATTTAGGCTGTGTTTGATTGGGCTTTTTTTCCATGAAAAATATTTTCATCACAAATTTTCCACCAATTGTAATGTTTGATAGCTTATATTTTCCATTGAATTATTTTCCAAAAAACTATAATTTTTCATATATTTTTTCCAAAATGGTGGAAAATGAAACTTACCCAACCCATAGAAGAATGATTTTTTCCCTAGAAAATAATGACAATCAAACACCAAATAAAATTTTCCATGAAAAAAAATTCAAAATTTCTTGAAATTTTTTTTCCTAGGAAAATAATTTTGTGGAATTAATTTATTTTTCATATATTTTCCACCTTGCAATCAAACGCATCTTTAGAATTAGCCTTTAAGTTTTTTTTCTTTAGACTTAGATGTCTCAAATCGAATCCATATAGCTTAGTGAGACTCTAGAATGACTTGGTATGGCTCTAGAAGAGGTAGAAACTATGTTTGTATTTTGAAAGAATTTTTAGATTTTTTTTCCTAGAATTAAAAACCCTTGATAATTAATAAAAAAACTAAATTATTATAATGGTACCTCAACTATAGTGCTTGGGCATTTTTGGCACGTTAATTTTTCACTACTCGATTTTTGCACCCCAATTCATAAATTGTTCTTTTGAAGCACGTTTCGTCAATTTTAAAATACATCGAGACAACTTCAAAAGCATATCTTACAAAAGCGCAATTTAAGTATATTTATTTTTAGATATTCTTTTGAAGTGGTCCATATGTATTTCAAAATTAACGAAAAGTGTTTCAAAAATAAATTTATAAAGTTCGATTGCCAAAATCGACCGGTGAAAAGTTAAAGTGCCAAAAAAATTCGAAAGCTATAGTTGCAGTGCCATTAGGATAATTTAGCTTTAATAAAAAAACTATTTTTAGAAATTTTCTAGGTATTACCATTGCCAATTTCTAGCTTAAAATCATGTAAAACTTGACCAATAGTATCATAGTAGCCTCTTATAGTTAACATAGATTTTGGAAAATTTTCTAAATTTTTTAGGTATTTTCTAGTCCCTATTGGTAGTTTAGAAATTAGTTAATCCCAGACCGGCCTGATCTAGACGCCGTCAAACTCCTAGCGAGTCCAAGTGGCTCCCCAAACTACAACCCAAATCTGTTGCCCAAACACGCACCACCGATTCCTTGCTGAATCCTAATAGGATTCAATTCATAATTGCATCCCAACCCGGATTCCCGATCCGACCCGTTTAAGAGTTATATCTCTTTTATTATAATACAATTTTAAAAAGGCTAAAAATGAGCCTTCAAAGTCATTTGTATATCCTCTATTAATTAATGAGAAAAGTAAAAATCCTTATAACTGTCGTGTATGTACTTTCTTACGTAGTTAAGAAAAAAAAATCTAAAATCCTTTTCAATACTGGAAACATAGTTAAGAAGGAAAAAAAAATACTAAAATATTTTTAATTACCTGAACATATATCCAAACTCGTATAAACATCCATAACAAATCCTAAAATAAATTCAATATTCAAATTATATTTAAACTAACTACATGGTATTATCTAACTAAACATATATTCAAATTTCTAAAAATATATATACAACAAATTCTAATTAAAATATATTCAAATCATATTTTAACTAATTTTTATTTAATATTTTTTTGGGTACATGCAACGTAAATGAATGTGACTAGTATATATAGAGGTAGAAGACAGTAAACTCAAAAACCTATTATTTTCCTTCATATTAGCGGTTCATCTCTTGTGTCCTAGACGTTTCCAAACCCTTAAAGACCTCCTTTCCACCTCAAATTTCGCCGAGCCCTACCTAATACTCTCCCCTTTCATCATAGTTCGTCATCGACCCTCTACGACGCTTTTACACTTTGTGCGAGCGACGTATTCCACCTTGATCCAAGACACGAGGACCAGTTCATGTCAATAATTTTTCGCGCTCGCCACAAAGAATCCATCGACTATTTTCATGATCCCACTTTACTACGACCTTCATAGGAAACCCAACTTTCAGTGTGTCGAGTTTCGCATGACCTCAACGACGTTTGGTGGATCAAAACGTATTGTAGCGAATCGTCGTGTCTAGCAACATAGTTAACTTCTACATGTTGTATCTTCGTGCTGCGACATGTGTTTGTTGATCCGTTTTAAGTATACCTTTCCCTATGTCTTAGCTTTAATTTGTACGGTTGGATCATCCTGATTCTGGCCATACATTATGTGTGATCCAGTATTTATCTGATGTCTAGAATTGATATTTTGGACTTTTTGAAAGATTCAACTATTGGATCTTTAATCTATTGATTCCATTCCGACTGTAACGACCATTTACCCTAGGATATAATTTTTTTTACAGTAAATAGATATCGTTTGATAGATCAAATCATACCACTTTCAATTTATTAATTATTTCATCTCTGGCTTGTATTTTGATATTTCTGCAACGAAACCAAAATTCATCGACTCCAGCGTACTCACTTTACTGAAATTGACCAAGTGACTATAAGGATCTCGAAGTTAACATCGTTAACCTTACGATTGACCATCTTGTCTTGATTTGCGTACTATGGATTTTGAAACATGAATTTCAAAGTATGTACCGAATGTTTATGATATAGATGAATTTAATTATGTTTAATTAGACTATAATAACTTAGAATTAGTAACGTATAGCTTTGGATCATGAAGATTTGATTAATAAACTACCTAGAATTAAGTGACTTGCTATAGAAGTAACCCAATTAGTTAGATCGATCAAATCAACTTGTAAATATTTAGAATTCTTAGTTAATTAGGTTAGTGACCATTGTGTGATGCTTGGTTGTTTTATCAGACTTCGGATAACATAAATTCGAGATTGTTCAACCATATTGTCACGTCCCAAAACCAGAATACTAGAGAGCGGGGGCGGACAAAGCCAGCTACGTACACCAGAGTACTCTATACCGTGAGATACGGTCATGGCTGTCTAGACATGTGAGGGTTTACTCTACAATCCAACATGCATTCCTGGGTCAAGAGTCCCAGTTGTCTCAATCTCAAGCAAGCAACAAGTTACAAGAAGCATAATCACCAAACATATAATAGTAAGGCGTCACAAACTATACATACATAGATGATCATGAAGCTAGTTACCCAAAATGAAGAACTAACAGTGCAATATTACATGATCAGCTCTAGCTATAGTCTAGAATATGCTTTACATGAAGGCCCACATGCTAGAATGTCAAATACTAAAACACGAGCTAAACACGTGCTCGGTGGCTAAACGCCTCAAAAGTATAAGTACAAGATCATGTGGGTGGTGAAGAAGAAATTAACTCAAGTCCTCAGGTGATCCTAGTGTTCACCATCTGGAGGCGGGATGTACGGAAGATCCTGTGGTATTGCTCTAAAATCTGGCCATACAAAATCAGTGGGGTCAGACCCCAAAACAGTAAAGTATCACAAGGGAGCCAACTTAGGAACTAAAACCAGCATGCAAATCTTCAATAGCATAAGGAAATATAAATAAGAGCAATATGTAAATAAATAGTTTAAGCAGTTTCAGGAATTAGTAACGGGTACAGTTCAGGATTAGTAGCTGGATGATCAAAGACAAGACTAGAAAATATGCAATCACGGCCAATCATGACCTACGACTTACTACCATTAACTAACTAGAGTTATCACAATCCTGGTTACTAACAAATGCAGTTGAGATTCCATACAACCACATGCCCTGCAGACTATCCGGGTTATCCAGACGTAAGAATACATAGCATATATTAATTTAAGTATATAGTATTTTACTGGTAAATTGCAATACTCGGCGGTGTGCTGGAAGTTTGTCACTTTCGACAGAGAGCTCCAAATTTATCAGGTGTCGCTGGGATACCGGGATTGCATGTGCCAGAAAATCTCTCTAGATGTTTCTAGATAATTATTCTAGTTATTAACTTAGGCACGTTATCCAGGATTTCTGACCGTGGTGCTCAGGAATCTGCCTTAGACATTATGCAAGACTGGACAATAGCTTGACAAGTAGAATCATGATAGGGACAAGCAATCAATCACGAGAATTTATCTTATCAGTACAAGCATTTCAGTTCTGGAGATTCTAGCATGTCCGGAGTGAGCTACGCCGAGCCACTATCCGGTTTCTCAGTACATGTCACGTATCTGGAGTCCGGGATCAGGTTCATTAAGTACAAGTCAGGTGCCAGAAGTTCTCAGTTAACAGTGCCATTACATTCCATATTCTGGTAAGTGTAGTATCCAGGTTATAAGCAATTTAGAAATAACATGCATCATATGAATTTAACTAATTAGGCCAAGCACAACGAGTAAATAATCCATAAGAGAACATATAACAAAAGAAAATATTCTACTTATAAGTGTTAGAAGTGCATGGGATGAGCTGGCTGCAGGCAAGAAACTGACCGCATGCATGAAGTTGGCCGCATGAACAAATAACGCGTAGAATCTGGGGCGCATGGATCAAACTGGCCGCATGGGTCATAACAAGGTCCACTCCTCGGGACCAGGGTTGAGTGACCGGGAATAAACACAAGGTCGGAAAAGTGACTGATGTGACTGGCCAATAAAGCATGTCAGAGAAGTGACCGATGTGACTGGCCACTAAACCGTGTCAGGGAAGGAAAAGACAAAATCAGTGGAAAATGAGCCAAGGCGGCACTGAGTCATGCATTGGAAAAAGGGACGCATAGCTCAGGGCCGCATGGACGACTCGACCGCATGCTCCTTTGTGCCGTATGGAATCAAGAACTTAGAGAAATTTCTTTCGTTCAAGTTTCATGCATTTGTCCAAGTGGCGCATGTGCAGATTCAGTCATGCGTCCAACAAAATGGCCGCATACTGAGTTTGGAGCGAGGAGTCCAGGCCGCATGCCAAGTAGGCCGCATGGAGCTCATTCGTCCCAGAACAGCAAGTTTCAGCCATAAAAAAAGCTCCAAGTCTGAAATCTAGTTCCTCCATAAAATCCTCGTTTTCAGCCCAAACCCTGAGAAGTAAAGTTCTAAACCACTTGAAATCAGATGCTCTCTCACATAGAACAACTAGTTTTGAAAAACACCAAGTTTTAAGAGATCAAAACCATGAAAACTCAAGAATATAGATCTAGTCCATCCAAGCTATCAAAATCGAAAATACCAAAAAGTAAATATGTAGAGGAGTTCATAGAGCACAATAAAGACTAATAAAATGTAAGAGATCCATAATAATGTAAAAGTGCAAGTTCTTCCTCGCCTAAAACCACCACTAACTACTACCACTACTACCAAGGGAAAGGGGAGGGGGGCCGGCCTGGGATGCTCTCGGCTAGGGAGGAAGGGAGAGGAAAGGAAAAGAAAATAAAAAGAGGAAAAAAGTGAAAGAATGTGGAAGAGAGAGAAAGATAGGGATTATATATCAAGAGTGGTTAATACTATTCATAAATCTAGAAATTACATGAGAGGAGCTAGAGAAATCCAAAAAAATATACATGAAGCAATATACAGTAATATCACACAGATACAAGATATGAACATGAAAATACGCAATAGTGAGACGAGTCTCACACATATCAAACTGAAGATTAAGGCAAGTAAAATATTACTTTATTATTCTATCATTTTATATGTTATTATCACTCTCAATATGATTCATGTTTAGAAGTCATATTTACTTGTTATTGTGAACATAAAAGAGAGATTTATATACTTGCTAGAGAATCATGTTCTCCTATGTCATGTTTACTTGTTTATCATATTGTCGTATATATCGTATCATGATCATACTTCTTAGTGAGTGTCGGGTGGAAGAATACCATGAGTAAGCATGTGGTCTTTCCAACAGTGCATCCCTCCAATGAATGCTATCGACCGTGCACTACATGTACGTCTGACTTATATCAGTCCCGTCCACATGCTAAAATTTGGTATTCTAAAGCCACAATATACGAACTATTATTCTTGCTAGAGTTGTATGCTAAATTCTCATAGTGTTTATGCCATGCATGTCGATCTTGTTCCTCATATCTTGCTTTTCCTTATAGTTGTGGCCGATAATGTTTCTTAATTATCATCCTTATTTTCTTTTCATGTTAGTGTGATATCTATATCTTGTTGCGTAATCGTACTATATTAATTGTACTTTTGTTGTAATCTTAACTGGATACGTTAATAATTCTTGATAGCGAAGAAGACTATACTACATATTATAATTTCCATGAAGACATGGCAACCTTTAGCGACAAATCTTAGATTTTTAGTCAATGGTTTAGTTTAATAAACTTTTAGTTTTAGTTAGTTTATTTTACTGGGTTTGTTCTCATGGATTATTTTCTATTGTTTGTTTGAGACTTTTGTTGAGATTCTTTTTACTTAAAAGTAGAGACTTTTAGTTGTATCATTTTATTGTGAGTTGTTGTGATTGAGCAAATAGTGATATATCTTGATTATGTTTATTGATATCGTGATGAGCGCGGTCTAGATAATGTACTACCGTCGATGCTTTTGTGTAGGCTGGACTTGGCCATGTACTTGTATTCTGAAAAACTGGAGCAGGTCGTGACATGATACATTGGAGTGCAGTCAAATGGATCATTCGTTATCTTTAAGGCACTGTTGATTGAAAGCTTTTATTCGGGATTGATTAGCTGAATTTGATTGGGTATACTCAGCTGATATGGATAGGGATGTGCATACTAGAAGGTCGACTTCGAGCTATATCATGATATTTACTGGTGGAGCAGTTTCGTGACAGCCATAGTTGCAGAAGTGTGTTGCCTTGTCTATGATAGAGGCGGGGTTTGTTGCGGCGGTGGAGGCTTGCCAGGAGTTATTATGGATGAAAATATTTTTGCAACAAATAGGACTTAAGTAAGAGTTGTACATTTTGCATTTAGATAGTCAAAGTGTTATTCACGAGAATAAACCAATATTTTATAGTCATTCAAGCATATTGCAAGTCTGTATCACTGGATACAAGATATGCTTGAGGCGAATGACGTAATGCTTGAGAAGGTTCATACGGAGGACAATGCAGCGGATATGCTCACGAAGATTGTACTAAGGGAATTTTTTTTTGAGTAATGCAGAAGGATCGTCGGAATGACGAGCGCCTTCACCTAGTTCGGAAGGGGACGATATGTTGGTGTTGTGTGGAGTTCCAACATTATTGAGAACATCCCGGAGTGCGACGAGCGTCGTCTGTGTATCGGAGAAGCTCGAAAAGTCGAACGCGGCAAAGGTGGCTCGATTCGAGCGTGTATTGGAAGCTATTAGAAAAGTGCAATCTTATTATTAACAGTTATCGATGTACTGTCGGTATACCGGTCTGACAACAGTTTGTTTCATAATATGTTCTAACACGAATATGACATTTTTCGGTATATCGCTACCGATATATCGTTGATATATCGATGTCTGGACTGAAGGTCGAAAATAGATATTTTATTAACACCTTTGGATCAATATCAATGGTCCAGATATGTTCGAGATTAAGGGATTTTAAATAGGTGTTTCCCAACCCTAATCTATTATCGATCATAATCATTTATCATCACAAGATCAAAAGGAGATTTTTTTTCAAAGTTGTAATTTTCTAAGAGAGGAAGATGGAGATTTGGAGTTTAGATGATTGTTTCGGAAGAGAGAGAGAGAGAGAGAGAGAGAGAGAGAGAGAGAGGAGTTTTTCATTGGTTCTTTCTCGTCTTTTCGCCTTCGGTAATCTTTTTCAACTCTTGCAATCTATTTTTATCTGTGAAGTATTTCTGTGATCCGTGTTGATCAGTGGAAGAGTTTGTAAATGAGTCGTTTGTCTTTTTTTTTTTTTTTTTTACTCTATTAGTGAATGTTTTTCCTGATTGAAATTCGATCGTCCCGTGATTTTTTCTATTATAATTATTCACGTAAATATCCTTCTATTTGTGTTTGACTTTTTCTATGTTTTTGACATAATGATTTGTGCAATTTTTTTGTTCTCACAAATTCTTTTGATTTGGGAAACATGTAAAAATTCTGGAGCTCTCTCCATCCATAAGACGAAGCATTATATTTTGCATGTCTGGCTAAGGCATGAGGGACACGATTTCCACTCCGAATAGTAAATGTAAAAAAATATAATTGTGGAAAAATTGCTTGATACATAGAGGATGATTCGACTGCTCCGTTGTATGGAATAAATTCTCTTGATTAATAAATGTATATAATTCTCAAATTAAGGTACAGCAAAACAAATTTAAGCCTAAACGACTCCTAAATGCAAATTCTTCATATGATGGGAAATTGACTGTTAGTTGGATTGTAGTACGCCTATGGGCCAAAGTTCTCAGTTTCAGCCCAGAAGCCTACTTCACAAAAGATGGGCTCATTAACACCTCTAGGCTCTAACAAATACTATTTGGGGGTGGATTCGCGCGTGTGTGTATATATATATATATATATATATATATATATATATATATATATATATATATATATATATATATATATATATACAAAGTGCTATAAAACTATTCGGATGGTTTTATATTATATAACTATCCAATGTTACATAGGTTAGATTGAGATTGAGATTAAAAGGTGGAGGGATCTACACATTTTAATCTCAACCACCAAATCCAAGGACTCGTTTGGTTCACTGCAAAGTAATCGTAATCATAATGTAATCGAATAAAAAAAAATACATTTTTTCATTTCTTACGATTACATTGCAGTGTCACCAAACATGTCCCAAATCTAATTCATGTAACATATGGTGGTTTCATAATATGAAACCATATATATATATATATATATATATATATATATATATATATATATATATATATATATATATATATATATCCAATTTTTCGTGTCTCCAAGTTTCTTTTTTTTTTTTACTGTTTTGTACATTTTCATGCTCTTTTGCTTTGACATAAACGGTAGAAAATTGTATGTATAATATATTTTTAATGAAATGACAAACTTCTGAAGAAGAAAAATAAACTATGCATAGAAAATGCAATGCTTAGGTTTCTTTTAAGTTGAAAATTCCAAACTAAATTAGAAAAAGAAAATGGTGTAAAAAGAATTCTTTCGATGCCGGAGCCATATTCTTGTCATATGTCATTGGTCCAGGACCTTGTTAGCAATTCGACAAACGAAAAAATTCGAGACGACAAAAGTACGAATATAAATTGACACAGTAAAAGTAAAATATGTTAGAAATTTCAGTCAAATATTCGTCAAACGAAAATATTAAAATAAAAAACTTCACATACTTGAAAAAGTTGTCAAATATTGTTAATTAAACAGGTTGCCACTACATATTTTGTGTCAAATTTGTTAATAATTCGTATGGAATACGTTTAAAACTTCATATGCTTAAAATTTGCATACAAATCTAAATCTTTAAAAAAATATATAAATATCATACGTTTATGAATGATACAAAAAAATTTACGTGTAATACGAGTTTTATTCGGATGATTGTTAACAAGAGTCCAGGACTCTGAAATGTGTATGGAGGATTTGTGTCAATGTGGATTTTCTCATCCAACGAAAGGGGTTAGAGCAGGTGCAGATGGTGTTCCTCTAATGGTGTGAATGCTTATTGACACACATGGGCTGATGCATGGTGCTGTCGTTTCTTCTTTTTCGTAGGTGCATTTTTTGTTGTTGGATTATTTAGTTATATGATCTGATATAATAGTCAAAAATAGAATTTAGATTTTCAAAATGTCCCATATTAATATTTGGGTCTTAAAATTATTATTCACTTGCCTACATGAACAATGATTTTAAGATCCAAATACTAACGTTGGACAGTTTGTAGATCCAAACTCTAATTTCACCTATTATATGAGATCCAAATCCTTAATAATTCTTTTGTTGAATTATTTAGTAATATGGCCTCATATATGTCGACTTTGAGTGCTTTGTAGGGACATCTATGTACGGTGTAGATGCATTTTGATTTTAGTATATATGCATAAATGGATGGTGAAGAGAGTTAAGTTAGAAAAAAAATTATGTTTTGTTTGAGTGTGAAAGTGTAGGAAGAAGAGTAATATAGGGTTAAGTGAAAAAAGTGTAGGATTTGTTTGGTTGTGTTTTTTTGGACAGTTTTGAATTTAAACTAAAAAAATGCTTGGAAATAACGTTTGGCCGCAAAGCATTAAGAAAAAACTTTTCAAATTTTTTTTTTAAAATAACGTTATAACTCTACTTTTGGAGAGTAGATCAAATATGTTTTGGGAGAGGTCTTTTTTTTCTTTCTCCCAAGCTCTCTTGGGACCTGAGCCTTACATGTGATAGGGGTTCCCTCCCCTTTCTCAACGTTCTCTCCCCTCACATGCCTCTCCTCCTCCACCATTCCTTCTTCTTCTTCTCCACCTTTTTTTTCTTTTTCTTTTCAGTTGCAGTGCAACAATGGTACATTTATCTCTCCTCAGAACCGAACCTCACCACCGAGTCTGCCAGCTGGGACAACCTCGATGGAGACGACATGGTCTCGGCCTGAGTGACAGCTGTCGTAGGCCACAGTGGCCTTAGTTTATAATAAAAATCCACATAATAACAAACATGCATAAAAAAATTAGCAAATTAATATAGCAATAAAAATAAAATAAATATCCAACTATTATGGCCGTATATCCTGCTTCTTTCTCAACTGTGCCGAATCCAGAATCTTGCTCTGTGCAAATTCATTCGAGGTTCGATTGTCTTTTCCTTCATCGAAAATTATCTGACCGCCTCTGGACTGCTTAAAAACAGCATCTCGTCCCGTATCAGAAAAAAGCCACCACCATCATCATCACGACAGACCAAAAACTATATAAAATTACATCAATCTTATAATTTTCGAAGGAGTTTACACATAATCTAGATTGAAAAAAAATTAAACAAATAAGCACGATCAACCCTTGTGATTTTAATTACATCCATGAAGAACAACAACCACGACAAGCCATGTATTTAAATCACAAAAATAAAACATGCATACATACCATAATAGTTGGATCTAAGATGCCTGCAAAATCGAGTTAGAACAGATCTACATCTACCAACTATTTTCGATACAAGTTTTATTGGACAACATAAATTTATCAATCAATACGTAGATCCAATACCGGCTTTGATACCAATTGATGGAACTGGGGATCCCTAGGACTGCGGATTTGTGTGCATATCGATTGATATAAGATTAACAGGTTTAAGACGTGATCTAACCCTTCAATGACGAAAACTAGGGTTCACGAATTATACCTGAAGTGATGAGAAGAAGATGACGATTTCGAGTAACCTCGACCAGTCAACGACCTCAAGATCTTCTACCGTATTCCTTCCTTGGATTGGACGTCGTATTGGCGATGATCTCCCAACCTTTTCTGCTCCTTGGCTAACCTCTCTTTCTCTCCTTAAGTGAAAACGAGTTTAGAGAAAGTTGTAATTTTGGATACCTAATGACGTCCAGAGAATAGAGAATATATATAGGCTACGACATGGACCGTGAGGAGAAATTAGGGTTAGCTCTTCTAACGATATAGGTATCCCATGTTCAGTCCGGACACACAACCCTGTCCCGTTAACAATAGCTCGGTCCACTAAAGAGGTATTGTTGCACTATCTTCCTAATACCAAATTACGTTTATGGACTCCTTATTATATGCATGTTCGTCTTCTCATGTTAAGATATCGAATGTCCGTCGATCAAATTAAGTTACTGACAACTATATTGATCGACATATTTTATCCTCAAGTAGTACCACTCAACTTCATTTGTCATGTCGGATATAATCCACCTGCAAGATTTACATGACAATCTTTATGAGCTCTTAAAGGGACATCATCAACCCGACGTATCGGGATATTGATTCCTTTTATAATCAACAACACATCATACACGCAATGTCATTAACCAATTCATAGAGGTTGTTGACCCATAATGAATCTGACTATTTCATGAGTCAAAGTAATGTAGCTGCATATGCATGTCCCTTATTATATCCGGATTAAGAGTACAAGCATCCATAATAACAGAGGTGTTTGATCTCTAATGTAGTCAGTACAAACACTACCAGAATACGAAAAATTAGCAACGCAGGAAAGCGTTGCCAAATATCAAAAATACATCGCTAATACCGAGTAGCGAAGTATTTAGCGACATTTGGACTTAGTCGCGAAAAAGCTAGTCGCTGATCAAAACAACGTCAGAAAACGTCGCTCTGGCGACGTAATTTAGCGATGTTACGAAGTCGCAAAAATAATGACTCTTAGCGTCGAGTGTCGCCAAATTTGTGACGTTAAAATTTGGTTAATAATTGTCGTTACATTTAGCGACTACTTGCGGCATAATCAACGACAAATAACTGACATGGCCAAAATTGCCATATCAGCAATATTTAGCGACGTGTAGTGATGATCAACGACGCCATGAGAAAGTTTAGCGATGTCATTAGCGATGCATAAAGACGTCACTGAACGTCACTGAACGTCACTAAACGTCGCTAAACGTCACTAATATTGAAAAATAAAAATCTTAAATAAATGAATGCCTGCAATATCACAGTATAACATGCCTGCAATATCATATTTCAAATAAATAGACAGACCTGGAGCAACCCTCCGTTGAATTTTTTGGGTTTGCTGACCCCTTCGGTGGAATACTCAACACCCGTACAATCACACAACAACAATGATGAAATAAATCAATAAAAAGATGACTCTAAGGCCCGAATGTATTACACAATATCCAGTCACACAATAAAAATGTACAAATAAGTCACACAATAAAAGTGTACAAATAATAAGTACAAACTCTCATGAATGAGCCAATACACACATGTCGAAAAAAACTAATAATGATCAAGAGGAGGAGCCGCGTCGAATATGAGATAATAGCGTCAAACTGCTCTTGTGTAAGGGTTACGAAACCCGATGCTGGAGTCGATATAGATGATGATGCAGGCGGACCAGGAGGACATCGCTGCTCTAACTCTGTCAATCGAGCGTCGCAAGTATCCATGACAGATAACAACCTCCTAGTACTATGCTCCACTCGCTCGCTCATCTGAAGATGTGACGCCTGCATCCTAGATAGTGTAGCGCCCACGGTTTCCACTCGCTCGTTCATCTCAATATGTGACGCCTGCATCCTCGATAGTGTAGCACCCACAGTCAACTGCGACTCCTACATCGACGTCACGTTGCGCTATGTCGACGTGGCCAGATCCCTCAACTCCATGATGATACGCTCCAGCGATTCAAAACGTGTTATGAGCATCGCATCGTCCGTCTGCGACTGCGGTTGTACCGTAATCCTCTGCATTAACTCATCACACAAAGATACAATCTGAAGGTTAACTCTCTCCTGGGCTCGCTACGACTCTTGGGAGGGATGTGGGATATACACATCGGCAGAGGGTGTCATAGAGGACTATGACGCAACATATGCGCCGTAGGATCCCGTATCGTAGTATGTACCCCTATGTAAACCACCAATGACTCTCATCCACAGTTCGTCATCTGAAGGAGCTGGTGGGCTGGGGGTTCCGAGGAACTACCCCCTCTCCCTGTGTGGGCTGGGTCGACTCTTCGCGGAGCCTCCTATACTCATCCTAGAAAAATACGTATCTATCGATAAGCGTACTACTTACTATATATCTTAGGTACTTATTACTAATTACATATATTTTTGCTAAGTTGTATCAAAATGTTCAAAACATAAGAGTAATACTTACGTAGCTCTGCGTTGCCCTATCATTGATAAGTTGTCCCCCCTTCCTATGAGTGGCGAGGAACACTGTCACAATGTTCGTGCCCTCACCCCTCTGGACCTGTTAAGAAATATATTATTTGTTATTAAAGTAAAAAATTAGGCCACGATGATTAAAAATTGTACGTATATAATGAAAGACGTACCAAACGACATAAATATTCTGTCATCGGAATCGACCCACCCCACAACTTTTTTGCCCTCTACCAAGCCGCCTTGGACTTCTCCGACTTTTCCCTATACCTATCCTCGTTGAATCTAGCATTCATCGCAGTACACTACTCAAGCGTTATCCAACCTTGGATCAGTTTTCCTTCGTGATCACGAGCCTTCTAGTCATCCATAGCATCACGAATTAGCTTGGCGGCGACGAAAGAAAACTTCTGCTCGATCTGTGTGGCCCGGTGTGGTGGATAGAAATATGTTCTCTACAATAAGTACAATAGTAAGTTATAAAATATTAACATAAAAATATTACTGATTTTAAAATCAAGTATATTTTAACCTTGAAGTGCCCAAACCAGAACGTCTCTTTCTTCCGAGGTATCCGAGTAGTTTATCCATGGCTCACCATAGTTTTTCCTCATAAAATGTCCCAGTGCTCTCTGTACCACCGGAGGACGATATCTATATATACATTGATAATTAAACTCATTAAAAAGTGAATATATATATATATATATATATATATATATATATATATATATATATAAGAAACAAATAACTAATTAACTTACTTTGTAGGTCCATCAACCTAAATCTCCATTCTCGTCTCATCCGGTGGAGCGTACGGAGGATCTCTCTGATATGGAGACAGAGTCGGCTCGACCGCCATATCCTCCTCTATCTCTGTGGTACCATCAGCAGCAGGAATACTGGACAGAGCAGGCCACTAGACGGGATACTCTTAGGTCTGGAACTGTTGGTCCCAGAAGTATTACCACGTGCGGTCGTCGAAGTCTGAAGTACTGCTGGTCGATAGTGTACGGTCGTCGCAGTCGTAGTCTGAGATACTGCTGGTCGATAGTATGGAGTACTCGGGGACGAGGATCAGGAAGGAGTATCCGTGTCCTGAAGAGGACTACGTCTAGAGGATCTATCGCGAGAATAAGATCCGCGTCGTCCAGACATATCTGAGAACAACATATAATGATAAAACAAATATACATAGATATTTAGATTATATGACATAAAGAAATACACATAAGTTGTGAACTAGGCCGCAATAAAAATCTAAATGATAAACGTTTTACCATCACAAAACATAAGGATCACAGAACTATGTCGCAAATACACAGAGATATGTATATATCACCATCATAAACATAAGTATCACAAAACTAGGCCACAAAAAAGTGTCACAATCAAAAAACTTGGCCACGATAAATGTATTAGAAAATTAGGCCACCATGTCATAAGTCTAAATAAATTTTATTTAATTTCCAATCATCATCTGAAAATTTATTTTGTTCGTCTTTCTCCTCCTCCTTCTCCTCAACCTACCTCTTATCTACACTTTCATCTACTTCGTCAACATCTTCTGATACTTCTACCTCTTATACTTGATGAAACATGTCACGAGTAACTTTCGTTGAGTCCATATCTATAATATTTGCAATAAGAGGTAGGTTGTCTTCCTGATAAGCTATTTTTTCAACGTCAAAGGTATTTCTAACTTTAGTCTTACTGACTGGCCACTAATCCGACCTTCCGGTTCCTCGTTTAAGATAAGTTGTGAAGTACACTAGCTGAGCCTGACTTGATAGAACAAATAGTTCATATCCTTGATATCTGCGCCAGTAGTTTATATCCACAAGACCTTGCTTGTTAATTTTTAACCATCATCTTGGATCAGATCGAACCACTTAAACTTGAATAACAAGATGTTAGCAGGCTCTGTGGCATAATTATATGTCAACTCCATAATCTCTCGTAAGACGCCAAAGAAATCAGTGCCTGGATCGACGTTTTTGTAGTTCGATGATTTGATACACAAACAACTATTTTTCTTAGAATCGAGATCTAGGAAGCTGTCACTTATTAGGTCATTTGTTGACTTAAACCTAAACCCATTCACACAGTAAGTTGGCCAGATCTTGATGGCATAAATTGGTTCATTCGCTAAAGTTCTAATATATTCATTCACAAGTGTTGCCTCTGGACGATCGACCTAAATATCAAATAAGCGATATTAAGTTTAACGTTAATTATTATGCAAGTATACATACACAAAAAGTAATTACCGAGATCCTTACATATGCTGTCAACCAAGAAGGAAAATGAAGTCTCATTTCCTGTTCTACTTCTTCATCTGTTATGTATGGTCTACTCGACCTTACCGCATCATTATATGTGCTGAAACACAATGAAGCATAGGCGGATTAGTGTAATAATTATATTGAGATGACATAAATATCAACGTATAATTACTTACCCCTCTAGCTTCTCCACCTCATCCTCGCCGTAGTTGAGTAATACATATAACTGAGTGGCCCTAAGCTTGTCATCATTCAGATATCTCTTCTTTATTTTACCCGAGGGCTTTCCGAAAGCGTTAAAAACTTTCAGTATTGCCTCATTAGATTCCTGATACCCGTCGTCGTTTCTGGGAGCTCTCGTTCTATTAGTAGCAACATGAGGCTTGAAATACATCGAACAAAAGTTTGTAATCTCCTTGAGAACATATGATTCACAAATAGAACCCTCCATCCGTGCCTTATTTTTTACCTTCCTCTTGAGGTGGTTCAGATGTCGCTCGAAAGGGTACATCCACCGATAACCGACAGGTCCACTAACGCGTGCCTCATAGGAAAGATGAATCGACAAATGCTCCATGGAGTCGATGAATCCAAAAGGGAACACTCTCTCAAGCTTGCAAAGTGTTATCGAATGTCCTTCTGCTGCTTTTCTAGATGATCGATGAACAACTTAGTAGAACAAAGATCTCTGAAGAATATGCTAAGCTCTGTCAATGGATCCCAAACTACCTGCGATAAGAATTTCCAAAATACAACCGGAATAAACCACTCCATAAATACGTGACAATAGTAGCTCTTCATACCCGTCAGTTTGTTTTACTTCGGGTCGATGCATCTTCTCAGATTCGGCACGTACCCGTCTAAATTTTTTTGGCTCTGGATCCAACTACAAAGTCTCCCTTTGTCCTCATTGTCCAATGAGAAAATTAACTTAGGCTGCATCACATTCCCATTCCCTTCCTCTATCAAATGCAACGCATGACGTCTGCATATTTCTTCTAAGTCCAACCTGGTCTTAGGATTGTCTTTCGTCTTTTTCTTTACGTCCATCACAGTATTAATTATGTTGTCAAATACATTCTTCTCGATATGCATGACATCAAGGTTATGTCTGATCATATTGGTGCTCCAATATGGCAGGTCCCAAAATATGCTCATCTTCGTCTAGTTATGAGTTCGATCAAATCCATCACACTTGTACCCCCTTAAAGGATCTCCGATAGCACTTGGAAAATATCTGACCTCCTCCCATATCGTGTCTCCAGACCACCTTAGCGGTGGATCGACCTTCTCCACAATGCCGACACGAAACGTATTCCTGTTCCTCCGGAACGGATGATCTTTTGACAGGAACTGTCGATGACAATCAAAGAAGCACGATTTTCCTTCGTGTTTCAAATAGAAAACCTTAGTATGGTCCATGCAATACGGACATGAGAGACGACCATGAGTGCTCCATCCCGATAATATTTCATAGGCCAGAAAGTCGTTGATGGTCTGTATAAGTGCTGCCCTCATATAAAAATTCTGCTTTATGGAATATCATATATGTTGGCGCCTACTTCACACAGCTGATTTAGCTCATCTATCAATGGTTGTATGTACACATCAATATTTCTCTTGGGATTGTTCGAACCTGGAATATTAACGGTTAGAAACATATACGGAGTCTTCATGCACATCCAAGGCAGTAAGTTGTACGGGGTGACAATTACAGGCCGACACGAATACTGGGAGCCCAAAAGTCCAAATGGGGTGAAACCGTCGGAGGAGAGCCCCAATCTGACATTACACAGATCCAAAGCAAAATTGGGATACTCTCGATCAAAGTTCTTCCATGCGTCTCCATAGGATGTATGATCCAACACTCCTTTGAACTGTTTCTGCCTGTGCCAACTCATGTTTTCGACAGTCTCCTTCACTATAAATAACCTCTGCAACCACGACGTCAACGAAAGATAGTGCATCGAATCGGTCGGCTTCTTTGCACAGGAGTCTTTCCAGTACCAGTTGCCTTGTAGGATCACTGCTTCATCTTTGTCTTCTTTATAGTACATGTAACCATTACTTTTCAGGATAGGGATATTTTGGTCATTTTGTAATATTTATTATTGATATATTTTTATTTTATAATAATTGGTATAGTTGTATATGTATAAATATTTAATATATTGGATGATGTGCGTTAGTCCTTAGTTAGACTAGTTGCTAATGAACCCAAATAGGCTAGTCATGACCATTAGTGTGACCCATTTATTTAGTCTTGGTTGACTAGTTAAAATAGAGGGAATGATTAGCATATCCCATTATTAATATTAGAACCTTCTTAATTAAAAACCCTCATTAGTTAAAACCTTCATAAAAACTTGAGAGGGCAATTTAGATATTTCAGAACCAAACTAACCCTAACCCTAAGGTGGCCGGCCCTATTTAGAGGGAGGGGAGCCTCATGAATATTCACCACTTCATTTATTTCTTCTTCATTTGTTCTTCTCCAAAATTCCTCCATTTTCTTCCACCAAATTTCTTCAAAATCAATCCCAATCCCTCTCATTTTCATCCCCATGGAGAGCTAGAAGCTTGAGGATTGCGAGAGGCTAGAGGAATAGGAGCTTTGCTAGGAGTTGGTGTCTATTTCTCATCCTTGTGCTCATTGGAAGGAACCATATTAGGAATCCATCTCCTAATAGGTAAAACCTCATTTTCCTTGTCATTTTCATACTAAAATGATGTAATAGATCCATAGAAACCCTTCCTTGGCTTAGGGCTACCCATTGGAAGAAGAACTAGGTCCATAGGAGGCTATTGGTGGAAGCTACATAGAGTTTTGTGTCCATTTGGGAAAAACTCTGATGTGGCACACCAAGTGTTCGATGGAATGCCTAGTGGATCATTCCTCATTATTTTATATTGTATTTGGTATATTAGAATGTGTGTGATGCATATTGGGTAGTGGTATCACATGGAATAGGCTTTTGGAGGGTGTATCATAGGTATCTTGGTATTGCACTTAAAGTGTTTGTTGAAATGACAATGTGGTCATTCTTGTCCTTGTTCTCATATTTACACTTGATTATAGGTTGGTATACCCATGAGAAATAGGTATTCATATTCTTAGGTGTTTATATATATATATACATGATAACATAGTATATACATATACATGATAACACATATAGAATATACATACATACATACATACATACACACACACACACACACACACACACACACACACACATATATATATATATATATATATATATATATATATATATATATATATATTCTATATGTGTTATCATGTATATGTATATACTTATGTATTGGACTGCTAGTGGGTGTGTGAGTGTAAACCCCCTGATTGTTCAAGAATCTTAAATTTGGATTTTTTACAATTTTCTGGAATTTTCTCAGATTTTTCCGTAATTAAAATCAGGGTTTTAAATTATTAAATGATTTTTTATTTGATAATAAATGATATTAAAATATTTTTAAAATAATATTTTTGGGTGTAAAATAAAAAACTGGACTTAGGATAATTTTCTGGGAATTTATTGGGCCCCGGACATATTTTTAATCACCTAAAAACTAATATTTATTATTTATTTATTTATTTATTTATTTATCTATTTAATTAATTATAAAACAGCCCACCGAGCCCAGCCCAGCCCACCTAACCCTACCGGCCCGTTGGGCTATCGGGTCGGGTCGGGTCCGCCCGACCGAACCCGCCCGACCCGCAACCCGCTTCCCCAGCCCCTCTCTCCTGCGAGCCCGAGTCCCCCGCAACCGCCCGCGTTCGCCGCCGCCCCACCCGGCCACGCGCCCCCGCCCGTTCGGCCACGTCGCTCGCCTTCCCCGGCCACCCCAGCCTCCTCCACCACCTATATAAACCCCCACGCCTCCCAGCTCCGGCCACACCTCTCCCCGCTGCCCCCACCGGAACCCTCGCCAGCGCCGCCGCCTCCGCGCCCCCAGCCTCCTCCGGCCGGCCCCACCGCAGTGTCGCCCGCCTCCGGCCGCCTGAGAACCCCCAAACCCTAACCCTAGGACGTCGACACGTGTCGGACACGTGTCGGACACTGATTTTTGGGGTTTTCGGACCCTGTTCAGGTACGCGTATCTCCCTGCTCGTTTACCCGTTTTTGATTCCGCCAGTTGCGTTGCGTAGCCTGCATGACCCCCTCGGTGCCCGTGCAACCCGATCGGGGCATCGCGTCCTGTGGTGGTCGTGAACCGCGATCCAAAAACAGGAAAAACAACGCCCTATTTTACCCCGGAACTGAGTACGCCCCGCCAAACGGGACGACTTGGTCGCGCGCGGTCTTCACAGATACGTGCGCGTCGTCGATACGGATGTGTGAGATTTCGCAGAAGTCGATTCGGGTGTGCGTGCACACCGGAATCAACGCGTATCCGCGGACAACGTCCCGTGTCCGACTTTTCTGAATCGAGCCCTAACTTTGTGTACACACGTCGGATTGAAACAAAACTTGCGTCATCGGACTCGTAGCGATACGCTGGTCCTGTGACCCAAGTTTGGTTCGATTCTGAGAACATTGACAAAATCGTGTTTCGTGGGCCCCGCAGGCTCCACTTGACGGGCGATTTTGTGACCGGCTCATCGGAATCTAATTCTGGAAGTTCCGTTGGGTTCATATCATCGTTCCTGACCTGTTGACACTAAGTTGGACAGATTTGGAGACCTTTGACCCTGACACATTTTTTGGTGCAAAGCGGGCCCATATGCGGACCCCGTTTTGACCCGAAATGTTATTTTTGCCCTTGTCTCCAAATTGGACTCAAGGACAGGCGTTTCTAGCTGATTGATATTTTTTGGATCTGATGGTAATGTTTGTTTCAGCAACCGGAGTATCGCCTGCAATTCCAGCTGAAGTGAGAGCCACAATTGGAGCCGGAACCACAGGCAAGTGCACCTTGCCAAACTTGCAGTTGTTGTTAATTATTCCTTTGAATATATACATTATAACTATTGTACATGCTCAACCCTAGGGCCGTGTGATGTGCTTAGCGTCCGATTATAGTCGGGTGCCAACCCCGTACGCGGAGTTGTGTAACGTCATCTAGACATGGATACCGAGACCCTATACTTCTCGTACTTGTCTAATCAAGTACATCATAACCCAGGATACTTGACACTATTCATGAGACAGAGTCTTCCTGAGACATTCATGGTGATTTTGTATAGGATACAGGTTTCATGACATAGTCTTTACATATATGTTTAGAGCTTATTATGACTTGCTGCATTAGATATAATCCCGCTGACATGGACATGAGACGTTATGGTCATGATATGCGTGATTACATTGGGTGGGGAGAGACACACAGGCTACAGGCTGTTCCATATATATATCTACTACTATTATGAGGTCGTAGACTCTCCAGCAGAGCTAGACCCTTTACGTGTTATTACTGCTACCGGCTCCCCGACACAGAGCTTGTAGCGGTTTCAGCCTGAGTTCTAGTGATGCTCTCAACTTGCATATCACTTAGTTGGTTACATAGTTTACCCTGCTATTTTATTTAATTTCTGCATTGCTTATATTTTGGCTTGTATTATCTGTACCTTGTTATGTCCCCTGAGGACCTGGAATGGACTATGTCCCCAGGTATAGCCGAAGAGATCCATCCAGAGATACACCGTACAGGAGCACTTCCAGGAGCTGTACCAGGACCTGAGGACGAGATCGCACCAGAGGACTTCTCCTGAGCATTGTCTTTATATAGTCAGTTATTTCTGTTCTATTTCCAGTTCCTTTATTTCCTGTCTATTGCATTGATGTACCAGACATATTCTCGGGTTGTTCCCCAAGACACTTATTTGAGATTTGCTTATTTATTCTATTGCATTATTTCTGGCATTTACTCTGTGATTATCTGTTGTGGATGAGATTAGAATAACCTGGGACTTGTAATAATTGTTCTATTTCCTGTTAGACTACAGCTTAAGCATGCCCTGATGGATCCATTAAATTGGGTTGTCCATCGGTGCGTGCTGCTGGCCATTGCCACGTGTCCAGTCCCTCGGTATTTTGGGACTGGGGCGTGACATGGTTTTTTGGTGGCCCATGCAGGTCAACGACTAAATTATTCGGTTTTAACTTAGGGACCGAACAGGCCTGCAATAAGAATAGGATAAGTTTTTAGGATCTCATCCACTTGCTTGAATCGTTCTTGATATCTATTCGAATTAATTTATTGACTTGCATCCTGCCTTGATTCTTGTGCGCCTCTTATCGTTTATTTTGGATGCAGGGAAATGGACCCACAAGCCAGCAACGAGGCCCATGCAGAAACACCGCAAGGCATTGTGGTTACCCACGAAGACGATGTGACACCAGTTGGTGAAGGCCAATCATCACAAGGCAGTCAAGCAAGTCAGCCTGCCTCAAGAATCCATCAAGAGGACGTTCCACCATCGATGCAGTCTACTCCACCGATGCCTCCCTTCCCACTAGGACAGCCTATGGACGAACAACAAATGTTCCGAATGTTCTACGTAATGATGCAAGCATATCAGAAGATTCAACAAGAAGCTCAACAAAACCAAGCGGAGGACTTCATCGACAGAATTAGCTCGGAGTCCCGGAAGCTAATCAGTTCAAATGCAACTACCTTCGACGAGGACGTTCTTACTGCAGCAAGACCCGTGGAGTGCACCACAAGGATCGAGTCCAGCCAGAAGCGGCCGTATGCGTCAGCACCAGACCAAGCACAATAGGAAAGAGCTGCTAAGCGACCACAGATAAATCCATAGCAGAGAGCATCTACACCACTAGCACTAGTCCTTCCTACTTGTCACTACTGTGGCAAGGTAGGCTACCTCGCTAAAGAATGCCGACGCAGACTGGGATAATTTTTATCTTGCGGATCTAAAAAGCATTCGGTAAGGGATTGCCCTGAACGTCGAGAGAAAACAATGGTGATTCAACAACCAACCACATCAGCACCAGACCAAGCGCAACAGGAAGGAGCTGCAAAGCGACTACAAATAAATCCACCACCGAGAGTAGCACCAGGAGTCTCATTCCTTCCTACTTGTTACCACTGTGGCAAGATAGGCCATATTAATAAGGAGTGCAGACGCAAGTTAGAATTATGCTTAATTTGTGCGTCCAATCAACACTTAGCCAAGGATTGTCCTCAGCATCAAGAGAAAGCATTGACGATTCTTCAACCAGCCACATCAGCACCAACCGGAGCACCACAGGAAGAAATTGCAAGGAAGTCACACATGCACCAGCCACCAGAAGCACCTCCTCAAGTACTACCTATTTGTCAGCATTGTCGTAAGCGAGGCCATATTGAGGACGAGTGCAGATGCAAAAAGAAATTTTGCATAGCTTACGGATCCAGTCAGCATTTATTAAAGGAATGTCCCGAACGTCGAGAACAAGCGTTACTAGCACCAAAGTCAGCCTCTCCAGCATTGGAAGCACCGCAAACGGAAGTTCAAGAAGTTCTACCACCAGCCCCAGGAGGATATCCGCCGAGGCCACCCTTGGCACCCCAGGCAACACTCTTCCAGCAGGCTCAACAGCAGCAAAGGAATCGACCGCAAGGACGCGAACGAGCCCTGACGATGACCGTGGAGAACGTACAGACTCGTGGAGTAGCTAATGCGCGTAAGTGATTCGTAGTTATCCATTTCTAGTCCTGTTTTAGCTCGTGCCTATTTGGTTCGTGACCTCAGCCCCAACCTAGTAATTTGTAACTTGTTAATAATAACCTAGTTTTCTAAAAATTGTAGTTCTCTTGCTTTAATTAGATTTCTTTACTCTGGAAAGTACATAACTTTCATTCTTAGAAATAATATTTCCCTAAGTATCTTGTGACGTGTTTCGAACAGTGCTTGCGACCGCGTCATCTCTGTTGACCGGTTATTCTTTGATTGCGAGGACATAATCCTCTTAAGGGGGTAGATTGTAAACTCCCTGATTTTTCAAGAATCTTAAATTTGGATTTTTCACAATTTTCTGGAATTTTCTGGGATTTTCCGTAATTAAAATTAGGGTTTTAAATTATTAAATGATTTTTTATTTGATAAGAAATGATATTAAAATATTTTGAAAATAATATTTTTGGGTGTAAAATAAAAAACCGGACTTAGGGTAATTTTCTGGAAATTTATTGGGCCCCGGAACTATTTTTAATCACCAAAAAACTAATATTATTTATTTATTTATTTATTTATTTATCTATTTAATTAATTATAAAACAGCCCACCGAGTCCAGCCCAGCCCACCTAATCCTACCGGCCCGTTGGTCTATCGGGTCGGGTCGGGTCCGCCCGACCGAACCCGCCCGACCCGCAACCCGCTTCCCCAACCCCTCTCTCCTGCGAGCCCGAGTCCCCCGCAACCGCCCGCGTTCGCCGCCGCCCCGTCCGGCCACGCGCCCCCGCCCGCTCGACCACGTCGCCCGCCTTCCCCGGCCACCCCAGCCTCCTCCACCACCTATATAAACCCCCACGCCTCCCAGCTCCGGCCACACCTCTCCCCGCTGCCCCCACCGGAACCCTCGCCAACGCCGCCGCCTCCGCGCCCGCAGCCTCCTCCGGCCGGCCCCACCGCAGTGCCGCCCGCCTCCGGCCGCCTGAGAACCCCCAAACCCTAATCCTAGGACGCCGACACGTGTCGGACATGTGTCGGACACAGATTTTCGGGTTTTACGGACCCTGTTCAGGTACGCGTATCTCCCTGCTCGTTTACCCATTTTCGATTCCGTCAGTTGCGTTGCGTAGCCTGCATGACCCCCTCGGTGCCCGTGCAACCCGCTCAGGGTATCGCGTCCTGTGGTGGTCGCGAACCGCGATCCAAAAACAGGAAAAACAACGCCTTGTTTTACCCCGGAACTGAGTACGCCCCGCCAAACGGGACTACTTGGTCTCGCGCGGTCTTCACAGATACGTGTGCGTCGTTGATACGGACGTGTGGGATTTTGCAGAAGTCGATTCGGGTGTGCGTGCACACCGGAATCAACGCGTATCCGCGGACAACGCCCCGTGTCCGACTTTTCTGAATCGAGCCCTAACTTTGTGTACACACGTCGGATTGAAACGAAACTTGCGCCATCGGACTCGTAGCGATACGCTGGTCCTGTGACCCAAGTTTGGTTCGATTCTGAGAACATTGACAAAATCGCGTGTCGTGGGCCCCGAAAGCTCCACTTGACGGGCGATTTTGTGACCGGCTCATCGGAATCTAATTCTGAAAGTTCCATTGGGTTCGTATCATCGTTCCTGACCTGTTGACACTAAGTTGGACAGATTTGGAGACCTTTGACCCTGACACGTTTTTCGGTGCAAAGCGGGCCCACATGCAGACCCCGTTTTGACCCAAAATGTCATTTTTGCCCTTGTCTCCAAATTGGACTCAAGGACGGACGTTTCTAGCTGATTGATATTTTCTAAAATCTGATGGTAATGTTTGTTTCAGCAACCGGAGTACCGCCTGCAATTTCAGCTGAAGTCAGAGCCACAATTGGAGCCGGAACCACTTGCAAGTGTACCTTGCCAAACTTGCAGTTGTTGTTAATTATTCCTTTGAATATATATATATTATAACTATTATACATGCTCAACCCTAGGGCCGTGTGACGTGCTTAGCGTCCGATTATAGTCGGGTGCCAACCCCGTACGCGGAGTTGTGTAACGTCATCTAGACATGGATACCGAGACCCTATACTTCTCGTACTTGTCTAATCAAGTACATCATAACCCAGGACACTTGACACTATTCACGAGACAGAGTCTTCCTGAGACATTCATGGTGATTCTGTATAGGATACAAGTTTCATGACATAGTCTTTACATATATGTTTAGAGCTTATTATGACTTGCTGCATTAGATATAATCCCACTGACATGGACATGAGACGTTATGGTCATGATATGCGTGATTACATTGGGTGGGGAGAGACACACAGGCTACAGGCTGTTCCATATATATATCTACTACTATTGTGAGGTCGTAGACTCTCCAGCAGAGCTAGACCCTTTACGTGTTATTACTGCTACCGGCTCCCCGATACAGAGCTTGTAGCGGTTTCAGCCTGAGTTCTAGTGATGCTCTCAACTTGCATATTACTTAGTTGGTTACATAGTTTACCCTGCTATTTTATTTAATTTCTGCACTGCTTATATTTTGGCTTGTATTATCTGTACCTTGTTATGTCCCCTGAGGACCTAGAAAGGACTATGTCCCCAGGTATAGCCGAAGAGATCCATCCAGAGATACACCGTACATGAGCACTTCCAGGAGCTGTACCAGGACCTGAGGATGAGATCGCACCAGAGGACTTCTCCTGAGCATTGGCTTTATATAGTCAGTTATTTCTGTTCTATTTCCAGTTCCTTTATTTCCTGTCTATTGCATTGATGTACCAGACATATTCTCGGGTTGTTCCCCGAGATACTTATTTGAGATTTGCTTATTTATTCTATTGCATTATTTCTGGCATTTACTCTGTGATTATCTGTTGTGGATAAGATTAGAATAACCTGGGACTTGTAATAATTATTCTATTTTCTGTTAGACTACAGCTTAAGCATGCCCTGATGGATCCATTAAATTGGGTTGTCCATCGGTGCGTGCTGCTGGCCATTGCCACGTGTCCAGTCCCTCGGTATTTTGGGACTGGGGCGTGACAGTGAGTGACTGGAACATGTGTATTGTGTAAGTGTGTGTGTGTGTTTTAGTTTATGTGAAGTGGGTGTTTGGAGTAATGGCTGTGTATCAGCTGTGAGGGGTAGTTGCTGATTTAAGTGACAACAACGATTGTGCCAGTCTCAAGTGAGAGACTTATATCTGTGAGAAATGAAGGTGGTCGAGTTTAAGAAGTCATGACAACAATGGTAACATCAGTGGTAGCAGTAGCATTAGTGTCACGACCCGCACCCGAATTTTGGGGCACGAGAGCGTGGGTACGTCCAGCCTACGCCGCAACATCGGCGGTAGAACGCTGTCAAGGTCACAATACTAGCTAATCACTCTCACATGAATATCCAACTCCATAAGGAGACACATATATCACAATATAATATGGAATATACTCAATCACATAAGCTAAAGCACGATGAGATATCGAAGCAAACAAATAAAGTATAAGACAAGTCTAAACAATAATAAACAGTATAACCTGCAATCAATAACTTCCAATCTCCAAGTATGTTGGAAATAAGTCTTCTATGTTACAGTCTGGAAAAAATATCCAGTCAGGATTGGAACGAAATACACCTCTAATAGTAGTTCCACATATATTGACAAAAACTATAACACAGTGTAAAGAAATACAAGACAGATATGGATAACTGGCAATAAAAAATACTGACGAGCATGGATATACTGGAAATAGAAATACTGGAATAAATGGAATACTGGAGCATGTCATCATCCATGTACATCTAGCCATGAAATAGAAATACAAGTACACGCAAGAATAATAAACTGGTATATAAGTATGTACAAGAACAACAACTAGAACATGTAGAGATGCTAGATCAATATACTAGAGATACATGTCAATGATCCTCTAACCAAGTGTGTGAAACATTAGTATATCATGTGATCGGCTTGGGACTGATCAGGATTGTTATATATGATTAGCTATGATTCATGTAGGGTCAGGCTAACCATCCGGATAGCTATGATGCGAGCAATAGTCAGGCTAATTACATGTAACAGGCTATGAGGCATGTAAAGGTCAGGCTGTACCGACGTGAGATGTGGGTGAGCTATGATGCATGTAAGGTTGGGTATGATCACATAAGCTACTAATATTTCTCCAGCTAGCACGATGGATTCCAATCACGACTCCTCGTGACAGGTCTCAATGATGCCAACTCGTGTAAAGAACAGTGTCAGGGTCATGTACGCTATACAACAAGAATTATAAAGATAATCAACATAATAGAAACTGTCAGAGTATGTACTCGCCTGGGGTCCTGCTGCTGGTATGAATCAGAATCCAAGTCACAGTCCAAATAGCCTATGTATTACAAATTTACTATGTCAAAAGATAATTTATTTTAATTCATTTAATTCTGGAATAATTACTCTAAAATCCTATTTTAATCTTATTATTCTGATTTTTAGGTTAATTCCTAAATTTTTATCCAAAAGAACTGAATTTTATCGACTCAAGACTCATGGCACACAAATCGAGACGATCTGTTGACCGAAAAGTCAATCAACACAAACTCGAATTTCATGCATGAATTCCTGTAGATTTCAGTGTCAAAAATATTCTAGAATTTACGGCTCATCCGAATTCAAATTCGTTTGAAAATTATGGCACATACAAGTTTCGTATCGTGCACCGATGGTTAAATTCTAACCTAGAAGTTCTACCGAATTAACAGTATGTAAATACTTCGAAATAAATTCTGGGAAAAACATATGTCAATGATATCGACATTAGCTTTCCAAAACTTTAAACGGTTCATGATTCTGATTTCTGGTTCTCCCGAAATCACGAAAACATCGTAACACGTCTACTTTCGGACATGCTGTGCTCTACGAATTTTCCAGAATTTAATACTAATAATTTTGAAAAACAATTTGTATAATCAGAAAGCTAACCTCAATATCATTCTAACACAAAAAACTAGACCTCGTTTGGATTCTGGAGCTATGCACAATGGCTTCTGGAAGATGAACCCTAGATAGCAATTCTCCAAAAATCGGCTCAAGAAAAACCCTAGAAAATAACTTAAACTATTATATATAGAGGAGAGAGAAAGCAGCCACGCCTCAGATATTGACACGTGGTAGTCATCCGCGTAGCCCCGCCCAAATCGAACGGTCCCGGTCGGACGCGGCTTGACTCAGCTGTGTTTCGAACTCTGACTCGGCTCGGCTCGAGGTCGGCTCGGCTCGGCTATCACCCACCCCGCGGTCACTGACAGGCGAGCCCGGCACTGTTTGCTGCGGGAGGCTGACAGGTGGGCCCCCTGTTTGCTGACTGGGCAGAATTAATTACTTTTTGGGTTTTCTTTTTCAGAAATTAGTTTTTAATTCAGTTTTTCATAATTAACTCAAATTAAATGCTAAAAATAATCAGAAAATTCACAAAAAATTCTAGAAAATATATTTTATTATTAAAACCTAAAATAAAAGTTTGGAATATTTTTATTTAATTTTATCGCTAAAATAAATTCTTGAAAGTCCTAGAAAATTAGGATTACTAGTTTTTAATTAACTAAAAATTATGGAAAAAATCTCAATAGCCCCAAATTAACCTAATAATAATATTTAAGCCAGAATTTCAGGATACGGAGGTTACAAGTCTACCCACCTTAAAAAAAATTTTGTCCTCGAAATTTAAGATCCTCAATAGTTGTATGTATTCATTTATATTATTTCTCCATCAAAATTTTAAATTCATCGAATCCCATAATCATGAAGTGAATGCATATTGCTATTTCACAATTTTTTTTTCCAAATTCTATAAATATCATATTCCCGTAAACCTTTAAAATTAAAAATCAAATTCCATTCTTATCAAAATCTTCTCAAAAATTTTATGCTAATCACTAAATATAAAACTTAATATTCAATCCTCTAATTTTAAATCCACTCAATGTATATTTATAAAATTTAAAAAAAATCGCATCCCAAAAGTTGAATTCAAACACTAATCCATTAATGATCTTACTCCTCTAATTTAAATCCAGTCAATGCATATTTATAAAATTTAAATTTTTATCCCAAAAATTTGAATTCAACACTAATCCATTAGTGATCTTAATCCTCGATTTCTTTTTCCACACAAAATCAAATAATACCATAGTTATGAAATCTTCAAATATCATATACATTCAAATATAAATTTATATCCTGCAGTCAATAGATATAATGATAATCTCCTTAATTTTCTCGAATTTTAATGACAAATTCAATCATATCTTAATCTTCATAAAAATTAATGATTTAACGAAATCGTCAATTCCACCATATTAATTCTCACTCTTTATTTAAATTAATATTTTATCCTCGATATTTAAAGCACCTTGTCTCTCTTTGTCAAATCATAACCTCTTTATTAATTCTTTACTATGGTCAAACCCTCAACAATCAAAGTCTAAGAGAATCCTACCTATAGTCATACAACACGCAATCTAGATAAAATATGCAATCTAGATAAAACATGCATGGTCATAGTCTCTTTTGTCATGGTATTATGGTCTCTGTCGGGTGTACTACTAACTACATTCCAAAAAAAATCACTGATGCAAGCTACGGTACTAAGAAATCAATCAATCAATCAATAAAATAGACGAAAAAAGAACAAAAGGAAAGAACAGAGCAGAACCTGCTAACACAACCATGGTTTAATGATGCATCCAAAGTTTGATACCTTTATCTCTTTAGGTACCACTGTTTCTACTACAAGCATACTCACTGCTAGCTCTCTTACCTACTACAACTGTTTATACTAGTCGTTCTTATCACTCAAGTGCACACCAAGTGCAACACACCATACTAAGTACTGCTCCTTCTAATGCAACTCTAGATGGACACCCAAGTCTATTTGCAGTGCCATCTCAAGCATTCTCAAGCCAATAGATCCTTATACATGCACATCAACCACTCATATACTGTTATACATTTCTTACCCACCATAAAATTTTATCCTCAAAATAAATTATCAAAATTTACTTCTCGAACGATTTAAAATAAAATGCATATACTTTCCTCAAAAGTCAAATGCTCAAATATCGAAATAAAATTTTAATCACTTCCAAAAAAAAAATCTTTATAGCTTTGACTATATTTATTGAATTGAATTTGAATCCTTAAAATTTAATAACATAAAATCTCAACTCAAAAATTCTTTAAAAATTGAAATCCATTTCCACTCTTCAAATTATAAATTTAAATCCACAAGCATCTAAGTACACATATATACTCACAGTCTCTAATACTCAAGGTGCACACAAATACATCAATTATCTACAACTCTCAACTGTGTATTGAATATTGCACTGCCTGGATTACTTGCACTATTACTTCCAATAATCAAAGTTATCATCACACATATTTTCTCCAATAATTTTCTATCTATATTAATTGATACACCAATCTAATTATCATCACACGTAGTACTTACCGTTATTAGCACCTTGCTCAAAAAAAAAATTCCTTTATATAGAATCACTAGCACTATTGGTATGGTAACACTAGCTTCATTATTGTATTATCTCATCAAACTTATTAGAACTCATGATCACTTGCACTTTCTATAATACCCATTCTTTACTTCAATCTCAAGGGCAGACATATGGTTTCATATCTCGATTTATGTATACGTATCTTCTCTTAAATCTTTTACAGACTGTTACACTAATCTGTGATACACTTCATAACTTTTATTACCAATCTTGATATTTTTCTACCCATGGCATACTCATTAATACCCTTTATGCCTAAATATTTTGTTACTCTTGTCACACCCAAGTAATCAACCATCAAACTGAATATCATGCTCCATTAATTTCCAATACGATTTCCTCGATACTTAATTGTTTACATAGATCATCTAATTACATGAATTTACGACTAGTCAGGACTGGCATGCTGACTTTGATACTAACTTCTGGAACCATCTGATACTCTTTACTCCTCCTTCTACAATACCAATACTAATTATAATAACACCTATCATAGAACTATTGCTACAAGGTACTATGTTATGGGTATCTCTAGATTAATGCCTACTGCTCCCATGTCCAACCAAGAAATACTTACAACTCATAAGTCACACTCAGTCAACACTAATATAAGACACAAACAAAATTGCAAGTCACTAATTATCACACTAACAAGGATCCTTAAAGAAATAAGGCTCAAAAGAACTGGGTTAAGGACTGAAGGTATCTTTACTGCTAGTAAAGAAAAGAAGCGATGGAACAAAGTTATGTAATAACGGAAATAGATAAGTCTTGAGATGATACTTTAAGAACTAATTTAAGATACAACCTGATAATCATGCACGTCTGTCAGAAATTATGACACTCAGAATCCTCGCCACGCCAGTAAGCATAGATGCGATAAACGACAGGTTCCGTAACTAAGGTATGCAACTCTATAATCATGTCATCTAGAATCTTTGCCACGCCAACCGGTATGGCTGCAAGAGACTCTAAGTTTCATAACTACAGTATGTACATCCAAGTCAGGTTCCTACGTTCTCGTTACAACAGCTAATATGGCTGCGATAAACTCTAGGTTCCATAACCAAAGTAGACGTTTTACCTTTCTCACTGTCCTCATCAATATATGTCATTAGATGATACCGTAAATTTTAGCCCGTAAAATTTCATCTCGATAAGAAATCTACTCAACAATGATACCAAGAATTTAAATTTAACAACTGGTCAACAAGAATCAAACTCAACAATGATACCAAGATTTTTAATTTAATAACTGATCAACAAGGATCATGTTCAATAACAACAAGCGAGAGCGGACGGAAATAAGGAAAAAGATTTAAATTGGAAATTATAATAAGATTCTCAAGGGGTCGTCCCAGGAATCTCTCAAGATTTTTTTTTTGTGATTGAGTATCCTCTCTCATCCTAGTATCCTATGTCCTATATTCTATAGCAGGCACACAGTAGTACAAATAAGACGTCGCACTACTATGACATCGCACAACTTGCGAAGTCTGACCTGCATGGGCTACCACTAAAAATGTGTCACGACCCGCACCCGAATTTTGGGGCACGAGAGCGTGGGTACGTCCAGCCTACGCCGCAGCATCGGCGGTAGAACGCTGTCAAGGTCACAATACTAGCTAATCACTCTCACATGAATATCCAACTCCATAAGGAGACACATATATCACAATATAATATAGAATATACTCAATCACATAAGCTAAAGCACAATGAGATATCGAAGCAAACAAATAAAGTATAAGACAAGTCTAAACAACAATAAATAGTCTAACCTGCAATCAATAACATCCAATCTCCAAGTATGTTGGAAACAAGTCTTCTATGTCACAGTCTGAAAAAAATATCCAGTCAGGATTGGAACGAAATACACCTCTAACAGCAGTTCCACATATATTGACAAAAACTATAACACAGTGTAAAGAAATACAAGACAGATATGGATAACTGGCAATAAGAAATACTGACGAGCATGGATATACTGGAAATAGAAATACTGGAATAAATCGAATACTGGAGCATGTCATCATCCATGTATATCTAGCCATGAAATAGAAATACAAGTACACGCAAGAACAATGAACTGGTATATAAGTGTGTACAAGAACAACAACTAGAACATGTAGAGATGCTAGATCAATATACTAGATTCATGTTAATGATCCTCTAACCAAGTGTGTGAAACATTAGTATATCATATGATCGGCTTGGGACTGATCAGGCTTGTTACATATGATTAGCTATGATTCATGTAGGGTCAGGCTAACCATCAGATAGCTATGATGCGAGCAATAGTCAGGCTAATCACATGTAACAGACTATGAGGCATGTAATGGTCAGGCCGCACCGACGTGAGATATGGGTGAGCTATGATGCATGTAAGGTTGGGTATGATCACATAAGCTACTAATATTTCCCCAGCTAGCACGATGGATTCCAATCACGACTCCTCGTGACAGGTCTCAATGATGCCAACTCATGTAAAGAACAGTGTCAGGGTCATGTACGCTATACAACAAGAATTATAGAGATAATCAATATAATGAAAACTGTCAGAGAATGTACTCGCCTGGGGTCCTGCTGGTGGTATGAATCAGAATCCAAGTCACAGTCCAAATAGCCTATGTATTACAAATTTACCATGTCAAAAGATAATTTATTTTAATTTATTTAATTCTAGAATAATTACTCTAAAATCCTATTTTAATCTTATTATTCTAATTTTTAGGTTAATTCCAAAATTTTTATCCAAAAGAACTGAATTTTATCGACTCGAGACTCAAGGCACGCAAATCGAGACGATCTGTTGACCGAAAAGTCAATCGACACAAACTCGAATTTCATAAATGAATTCCTGTAGATTTAAGCGTCAAAAATATGCTGGAATTTACGGCTCGTACGAATGCAAATTCGTTTGGGAATTATGGCACATACAAGTTTCGTATCGTGCACCGATGGTTAAATTCTAACCTATAAGTTCTACAGAACTAAATATATATAAATAATTAGAAATAAATTCTGGAAAAAACATATGTCAATTATCCCGAAATTAGCTTTCCAAAACTTTAAACTGTTCATGATTCTGATTCCTAGTTCTCCCGAAATCACGAAAGCATCGAAACATGTCTACTTTTGGACATGCTGTGCCCTACAAATTTTCCAGAATTTAATACTAATAATTTCGAAAAAAAATTATATAATCAGAAATCTAACCTCAATATCGTTCTAACAAAAAAAACTAGGCCTCGTTTGGAGTCCGGAGCTATGCGCAATGGCTTCTGGAAGATGAAGGAACCCTAGATAGCAATTCTCCAAAAATTGGCTCAAGAAAAATCCTAGAAAATAACTTAAACTATTATATATAGGGGAGAGAGAGAAAGCTGCCGCGGCTCAGATCTTGACACGTGGTAGTCATCCGCGCAGCCCCGCCCAAATCGAACAGTCCCGGTCGGACGCGGCTCGGCTCAGCTGCGTCCGAGTCGAACTCTGATTCGGCTCGGCTCGAGGTCGGCTCGGCTCGGCTCGCACCCACCCCGCGGTCACTGACAGGCGGACCCGGCACTGTTTGCTGTGGGAGGCTGACAGGTGGGCCCCCTGTTTGCTGACTGGTCAGAATTAATTACTTTTTGGGTTTTCTTTTTCAGAAATTAGTTTTTAATTCAGTTTTTCATAATTAACTCAAAATAAATGCTAAAAATAATTAAAAAATTTCCAAAAAATTCTAGAAAATATATTTTATTATTTAGAACCTAAAATAAAAGTTTGGAATATTTTTATTTAATTTTATCCCTAAAATAAATTCTTGAAAGTCCTAGAAAATTAGGATTACTAGTTTTTAATTAACTAAAAATTATGGAAAAATCTCAATAGCCCCAAATTAACCTAATAATAATATTTAAGCTAGAATTTCAGGATACGGAGGTAACAATTAGGATTGGAGAAAATTAGTTCTTGTATCAGCAATGTATTGCTATTGGTATCAGTAAGTAACATGGGTGTGTGTGAGTAGTATTGTGTTGGGTAGAGGGTGTTATACGTACCCGTATGAGTATATTTGTGATAAGGTGTTATGTGTGTGGTGATACTCGTGAGCGAGCAAAGATTTCCAGTGAGCTGCACTGCTATTTATTTAACCAGCAGCAATCGAGAACCGAGTGTCAGAGCTTGATAAGGGAGAGGAGAGGGGGAGAGTGCCTCAGTACCATAGTGCACTGGGTGCACTATTTTGTAAGTAATGACAGGGATAGTAGGAACATTCTGAGGGGGGGGGGTGGGAAACCATGTATTAGGTTTAAGGTAAATGTATCAATGGACTGATACATACAACATCACGTATCAGAGGTCAAAGTTGAATTTGAGTGTTTCAGTTACATGTGGTATCAGTAAGGTGTGTATGTACATAGGAGACTTGATATCAGTTCAAATAATAGGCTATATGAGTGTGTTTAGGAGTGTCAAGTTATTGAGTTGGGAGTGAGTATGAGTTATGTGGTGGATATTGGTATTAAGGTATTATCTAGAAAAGGGTAATTAGTAGATATTCATAAGTAATATAGTACTTGATATATTAACTAGTATATACCTATGTGTTAGGTAGATGCTCTAGTGATTAGTAGCTAGTATAAGTACACCCTCAAGATATTGACTGGACTAACTAGTATTGACTAGTTTAACTAGCTTTGACCTAGTTTTGACTAGAGTTGACCAATGTTGACTAGTTTGACTCCAAAAGTCAACCTTTGACCTACTTTGACCAAATTTGACTAGAGTGACCTAGTTTGACCTAGAAATCACCAATTTTATTTATTTAAACTTATTTCTCTCTCATTACATCAAGTAACATGTAAATTCATATATAGGTTTGTGTGACACCAGTTCAGATACCGTTTACCTCTTTACTCAGGACCTCAGGCGAGTACATTCTTTGTTAGTTTTTAGTACTTGATAGTGTATATATCGCATATTTTAGATCTGTTTTACTTCATTATGACACCATAATTACACGGGTTGGTATTATAGGATCGAGTTAGGAGATATTATTTATTTGACGCGTGCATCGGGTACTTCTTACACATGTACTTTATCGTATGCTTCGGGTATTCCTTGTGCTCGTATCCATCGTGTGCTCATATTATATTTGTGTGCATAACGTATCATGATTTGATCCATGAATATTAGTCGAGGCGGGGGAGTAGGAGTTGGTTATGTGATCACACCATTAGCGTATTCGTGTGCATGCCAATTATATGATACACATATAATTGAGTTACTGTAGTATAGACTTGTGCAACCTAACCCGATCACATAACGAACTTGTGCTCTAAATCACTTAGTTAGTATCATCAATTCTTTTATTTACAGTTCACACCATATTGCTTGTATTTATTTTCCCAATTATTCTTCGTGTTTATATGCCTAGTTCAGCTGTATTTTTATTTCCTATATTACCTGTGCATTTTGTATTCATTTCTATTGATGTTATATATATATATATATCCTCTACCATGTATATAAAACTGCTTTCAGAGTTTTGTACTTCGCTCCTTTCCTGTTTGGATATATTTTCCCAGACGACTGTTTAGAGGACTGGTGTCCTACCTACTACGGCCCGCAGGACGGAGAGCCAGCTGAGGTAGATCCCTTAGTCCAAGATATGATTCCAGCTGTCGAGGAGACACACCTAGTTATAGCAGACCAGTAGCTAGTATCTTTTATTTGTACTGGATATATTTTCAGCTTAGACCTTGACATGTTATTTATATTGAGACCCTTTGTGTTATTTGCTAGACTCTCGACTTGGATATTGTGATGACTTATTATTTTTCTTCTTTTATGACATCGTGCTATTATCTAGCTCTAGTTTATTTGATTGAGTATTGATGCTATATATTCATCTTTTCCTTCTTTTGGAGTTGAGTTACCATTGACATGTTGTATATATATATATATATCTTGCGTGAGTTTGTTAGATAGTATTGTGGACCTTTACAACATTCTACCGCCGTTGTTGTGGCGTAGGCTAAATGTACCCATGACTCATGCCCATTTTTAGGTGCGGGTCATGACAGTACATCATGCACCCGCTGTGACACGAATCAATTCTCTTCGACAGGTAGAAGTCTGTATGTAACTTGGAACCCTCCGGCAAGATCTCTATAATTAACTAACTCGATCAGTCGGTTGTAGCATTCTTACGACATGTTAAAATCAAACTTTATGCTCTACAGCCTGGTGACTACCTCTAACGGTGAATGATCCTCACAACCAGGATACACTGGAGTCCTTGTATTCTTCAACAACTCTTTAAACTTTGCAGCATCGGCATTCGGTGCCTCCTCAGCTGCTTCATGATTGTCCGGATGGAAACTAAGCCCCGCATCATCGAAAACCATGTTCATGTACCCATCGTCGAAATCAGCATGCTCGTGGACATTCATATATGGCTCCACATAAGGCTCCTACTCCGATGCTAAAGGCACAAGCTCTCCGTGTGAGGTCCACTGATAGTAATTCGAAGTAAAATCTCTCGAGTACAAATGATATGTCATATCCACTTCTGGATGATATTTCAAGTTACGATTTTTTATACACAGACACTTAATTTTTGTGTCGTTAATGTACTCAGGGAACGCCTTGACGAACTACAAAAACTGCTCTACTTCCTTTATGTATTCATCCCACACACCACACATGTCATCAGGATGATGGTTGTACATCTACGAACGATGACGCACGTAGTAATTCAGATCCATTTCTAGATACTTCTACAAAGATGAATAGACATCGTACAAGTATATTATCCAAATCTTTATCAAAGTGAGTATTTAGGTCATATCGTTAATATTCGAGTTGTGATGCATGAGTATCCATATCGTGACTCATGAGTATTCGTAAAAGAAAAAAATAGATAAGCTTGATATTGATTTCCAAACCTAGTCGACATGTGGACAACTCCAATTTGAGGATATGGGTGTCGTCACGTATTCCTTGTGAGCCATTTATGTGGATATCGCATACCATATTACACAATATCACATATTGATACTCTCTTGTATCTTGACACTAGGACACAGTTTTAAGTACCCATGACACTAACTTGAAACTCGGTCTCTAGGTCAAAACTTGGTTTTTTAAGTCAAACTCGAAAAGCCTAAAAAAGTCTTGCAGAAGTAAATTTTTTTTCCAGAGATATTACTCACAAGGAACACATGGACACTCACATACTCAATATACTCACTTGTATCTTGACCTAGCTAGAAACCTAATAAGAAATAGGTAAATAAACCTAGAAGCTATGAGACCTTTGGCTCTACCTTACGCTTTGGTGCCAAAAGTCATGAGACTAAAATATGAAAGAGAAGAGAAGACTTATGTCTCATGGCTTCCGGTACTAGAGCGAAAAGTAGAGCTAAAGATTTTAAACTCCAGTAAATGGACGTCGGAGGGGAGGAGCCGTGTTAGGGGAGCAGCCGCACCAGAGGGGTTTATCAAGTCATTCTAGGTTAATACCTTGCTATTGTCACACCCCAGTACCGAAATCTGGAGACGAACATGGCCAGCTATCCCGTACAAGGTACTATACGTTGTACTACGATCACGAATATAACTAGATAAGGGGTGCATTCTACATTCAAGTCACCTAGGATCAAGAACATCTATGTCTCAATCATCACCCAAGAAACAATAAGAATGAACATATAAGATATAGCAGTTAGGTGTCCCTGATGCTCTATCAGAATGATCATGAAACTAGTTATACATGATGGTACACTAGTACATTTCCAAGTGTACATGACCGTAAGTCAGCCGCAGTCTGAATAATATACAATCATGTAGAGGAACTAAAGTCCAGATAAACCGGCTAACAAGTACCGTCGGCTAAACGCCAAAAGAAAATACAAAATAATACTCATAGGAGGAAGAAACAATCTCAAGTTCCTCAGCGGACATCCTCCTGGTGTGCTCCATCGGTTAGATACAAGACATGATCCTCAAGCTCTGCTACTAAACATAGCCAAGCAAAACCAGCGGAGTCAGGCCCCAAGAGCTAGTACCACAAAGGAGCACAAGTGAATGAAGCAAAGGCCAATAAAGTACATAAAATAGGAATCCGTGCCACAATTGCAAGCATATGACCTTTCATCAGAGTAGTATGACACCTCTACAACCAAACAAGGATAAGAGGTGTCGCACTACTCCGAGACAGTGTATGACTTACCAATTATGAATCACGACAAAGATACAACATATCAATATAATCACACATGCCATAATACAAGTAAGATATAGATATAATATGCACCTTCGGTGCATGACCTATTGTGACACATTGACGCAATCCTACAACCAAACAAGGACAAGGGTTGAACCGTCGCACCATAATAGTTCATGTCCTAGACTACAAGACATACTTTTTTAGATCGACCAATCAATCCTACGGCTTGTTATGTGGAGTCTGAGTTATCTCAGAACGGATGCATAAAGGAATCCTCAGATCGAACCATGTTCTAGCAGGGGCTAGCCGAGCCATGAATCGCCGCATAGCACATAAGTATGCACCAGTCCCTCGGAAGGCCACCGTGCTAAGATCGCATAGAATACATAGTACAATATAGTAATCGGATATTGTCATCCTCTAATGAGGATTTAAACAATATCCATGGGGGCCAGCCTTCACTCCCTATAAGACTGAGGGTGGCTAGTTAAGCACGATCTCGGGATTCCGTCCCTCCCAATGCTCTACATATTTTAGTTGTCTACTTAACCCTACGGTTAGCTAGAATCACATGGCATGGTCACATGTTACTCTTCTTATATATCGTACCATAGTACAGTCTATGTTAGACACGAATCCACTTTGTTACTTGATAGCTCAAACTTTATTCACCCGAGCGTGATGCAACATTCAATCAAGTCCTAGCCACGCCTTGGTAGTTGACCCACATACCATGCCCGTGCTGGGGAATAATTTAATAATATCATATGTCATATAGTATATGAGGCATTCTCGATGCACAACCCATAACATGTTATCTCATAATACGTAGCAAGTTATGTCGCACCTTATGCACCTTATAATACATGTACATGTAGCAAGTAGTAATTATATCAACACGGATACAAGAAATCAGGTTGAATCACCAAACTTACGGATGTGTCTTATCACATTGGGACACTTGGTCAAAAATATAATCTCCTCAAATAAGGTACACAGACTATCAATCAATTGGAAGCCTAAATTTATGTAAAATTCTTGAATTAAAGATTTTGCCGCTGAACGTGAGTAAGGGAGAAAGTGTGAACCACTCTAGAGAAGATCCACAATCCTTAAACCAAACAAGGACCGGAATTGCAGATCGTCTCCCAAGAAGAACTACGTCCCTCACTCTATCCGATGAATAAAATGATAAGTTAATATACTAATCTGAGTTTACTCTGGGTTGCCATGCGGTCTACTACAACATATAATCATACTATGCACATGGTCAGTTCTAGCACATAGCCAGTTCTAAGTCCACTCTTCCTAACACAATTAAGAAGCCACAATCAACCACATAGGTACAATAATATTCCAAATAAAATAATTAAACCCAAGAAATCGTAAAATGTGTACATAGATTACTAGGGTCGCTTAAAATCACATACGTGCATGAGAAGTGCACGCATGGATTCCCTCATGGGACAGGCCGCATGCACTGATCAGGCGCATGAGCAACCGGCCGTGGACGAGCTGGCCGCATGCTGCCCCAGGCCACATACTACCCCAGACCGCGTATGGCTCCAGGCCGCATGCTACCCCAGGCCGCATGCTCCTCCAAGTCGCATGCTTCGGACAAAAGTCCAATCTCTTGGAATAAGTATCAAAGTGACATGTATTAAATGCGTGTTAATGAAGTGACTGAAGTGATAGATTTGACATGCCATAATGTCTCATAGAGAGAAGACAAAAACTATGAAAAGATGTGCTAAACAATCAGAGTCATGCGTCTGAAGGAAAGTGGCCGCATACTCTGCTTGCTGTATATGGCTGCTTGCCGCATATGGGTCGGTGCCGCATGTAGGTCGATGCCGCATGGATGTATCTCGGATTTTGCAAATTTCTCATTCGTTCAGCAAGTGAAACTATGAGGGGTTCAAGGATTAGCTCCAGAATACTTGTGTAATGGTTAGTCAGCATCCAACAAGATGGATGCATGCTGGTCAGTATGCGGCAAAGAGCTCAGGTTACATAGCACTCAGGCCGCATAGCACTCTCGGCCGCATAACTCACTGGCCGCATAAAGACTTTGTCTTCTCCAAACAGCAGGTTCGGCCATGACGAAAAGCTCCAAAATCCCAAAATTTGGTTTTCTTCTTAAAAACTTTATTTTAACTCTGAATCAAGTGAAACAAAAGCCAAAATGCTCGAAATTAAGTGCTCCATCAACCACAAAACCTGTTTTTTTCTAAAATACCATGTTTTGATAGATCAAAACCAAGAACAACTTTTGGAATCCATAAAAATTCAAACTTTAAAACTCAGATCTATTCACATTCATCAAAACCAAAAACACCAAGAACTAAAGCTAATTAAGCCATCAAGGAGAACATTCCCCATCAACCATATTTTAATTTACTAATTATATAAAAAATTCAAAAATTATGGTTTCACCACTTTGGGCAAGATGTACTTTCCTTGGTGGACTAACAAACCTTTTCCTAGAACCAAGTCTAGGGATAGGGCTAGGGCTAGGGCTAGAATTTCGGTCAAGTGGGAGCTCTTGAGGGAAGGAGGAAGAAGAAAGAAGAAAGAAAGTAGAAATGAGGAAGAATGAGAGAGGATAGAGAAAACTATATATATATACCAAGTGGAGAAATGAGGTTAGCCCTAAGATTAAGTCATGACACTCTCCAACCAAATCTCAACCATCCAAAATAGGCTTAGTGGTTCCAAGAGTTAACCGGGTCTGGTATCCATCCTGTATATGGGTCCTAGCACAGGTCCATGACAATTGCCAACGTGTTCACTACTGCTCGGATAGTCTCCCACAATAAACATGAATACAATTAAATAAAATATATCATAATTAACAGGAATCAATATGTAAAATACATCATGAATACATCTACAGGAAAAAAAATTAAATATCACAAATCCAAGAATACCAAATCTGGGAACGGGTGTGACATCTCTACCCACCTTAGAAAAATTTTGTCCTCGAAATTCGCTGGACTAGTCGAGCTGATCACCAAGCAAGAAAACTCATAGACCAAGAAGAAGACTCATGATCCTATCAGGAAACTCATGATCCAAAAAATCTCATGAACTACCAAATCTCATGAACTATAGCTAACTGAATACCAAGCATAATGAAATAGGTAGGTAATAAAATCAACAACAATATAAATAAAGGCGCAAGTAATCCACACAATCAAAAGAAAAAAGAAAGAACGGGAGGCATACAAATACATATATCTTCTGAGTGAGCAAAATAGGAACTCGTCCTCGCTGGCCTATGCTGACTCCCAAAATGGACAGGGATCAAGTCTCGAGGTAAATCGATACCAATGACTTAGTCAAGAAGATGACTCTGCCTAGGACGTACCTTCGTAGTCGGGACGTATGACATACATCATGTATCACGAGATACGAAGGCAGAAGAGTGAGACAAAAGATCATCTCCACACACCGAATATACGAAACTCAAAAGATAGATAAATCTGGAAGAACTCAAATCTCACCCTCGACTTGACTACCTTCTGCTAATATCTGTTCTAGCACGCCAAACTCAGCTTGCTCATATCTCGGTACTGATAGAATTCTGTCATAAGGATGTCTCTGCTAACCAAACTGATGTTGTCTTTGGTGAAACACCTGTGCTTGCGTCAATATCGGATGTTGGGCTAACGGTCGTACTGCTAAAACTGGCTCTTGATACGGAACTGCTCTTGAAGATGACAACGCTGGGAATTATTGATATGGTCCTACCTGCCTCTGCATCTGTGGGCAAGTAGCTATCATGTGGTCAAAAATCCCACACCTCAAATATCTTCCACTTGCCATCTTGCATACATCCTGAGTGTGATCTCTTTTGCCACAATAGGTACATCCTACTGGATTCTCCGGGTGTTGTTGATGTTGTCTCGGCTGTTGTTGCCAAGTTGTCATTGTCTTATCTGATGCCACTAGCCTCTGTGTTGCCAAATCACGAATACAAATGTTGGGTGCTGGTCCTCCACCTATGTTATGGGCATGAGACCTCTTATGCCCTCCAGTCCTCGAAGCTAACCTCTGGATGGTAAGCTCAAGTCTCCTGGCTGCTATCAACACGGCATCAAATGTCTGGTAGTCATATCCTTCAACTAGTTACAAAATCTCGAGATGAAGCCCTTGCTAGAATCTTATAGCCCTTTCTTACTCCGTCGTCACCATAGTTGGAGTAAACCTG
>JAYESA010000008.1:123689734-123692234 GCA_036927795.1 Iris macrosiphon | reverse complement strand
ATCTTATCGTGCGTAGATCGTGATTGAGTATTTGTATTATCTTTATCATATTGTTCCTCCGTTTGGAGTTGAGATCTTGACAGGTATTTATATTGTTATGTGAGATTGTTAGCTAGATAGTAGACCTAGACAGCGTTCTACCATCGATGCTGCGGCGTAGGCTGGACGTACCCACGACTCATGCCCAATTTTTCGGGTGCGGGTCGTGACACGTTTTTGGTGGTGGCCCACGCAGGTCTCAAGCTTCACAATTAGTGCGATGTCGTTGTAGTCTAACGATTTAGTTGTACTACTGCGAGCCTGCTCTAGGATATAGGATCTAGGATGAGAGTCTACTCAATCACGACTAGGAATAATTCCAACCTAATTATTCTGAAATTGCTTCTTTTGAAATATTACTATCCTTCTTTGATGATATCGTATCTTGCACCATATTGACTTCTCTTGATCTGTGTTCAGGATGCCTCCGAAGACACGATCCCATCATACCGTTCCAGCAGCTGCTACTAAGAGGTCTGCCACCTCTCGTCCTGCTCGGCTTCAGGCAGCTGCTACCGCTCCACTCACCACTCCTACGGTTGAGGGAGCATCTGCTTCTCTCGGGGATCCTCCTCCACTTGTCAATTCGAGGACTACCCCAGTCGTTTCGGTGGTACCTCCTCCACCACCTCCTGCACCAGTAGACGCCGCACAGTTGTTTGCGTTCTTCAGAGAGATGATGGACGCGCAGCACCACCAGATGGATGTGATGAGGCTGGGCATTAAGAATGCCCACCAGGTGGCCATGACGGCAGTGGACAGAGTGGCTCAGATCCAGCCACAGGCAGATCAGACTCAGCATCCGAGGCCGGGCATCATTATTGACTTCCAGAGGATGAGGCCCAAGGAGTTCCAGGGTACAGAGGGGATCCTGTACGCGAATGACTGGATAAAGCAGATTAAGAGGATTTTCTGGCTAGCACAGATTCCAGACAGCATGCAGATAGAGGCAGCATGCAGTCAGATGTTCGACCTCGCTTTGACATGGTATCGCACTGATACGAGGATCGTGGCACTAGGGCTTACTTGGGAGGCTTTCAAGAGGCTTTTTAAGGAGAAGTTTTTCCCAAATATGGCTCTTAGTGCCTTGGAGAGCCAGTTTGAGGCACTCGTCCAGGGGAGCATGCTGGTGGATGAGTACGCAGCGGAGTTCTATCGTCTGGGAAGATTTATGGAGGGCTTGAGTGAGACGACAAAGGCGAGGAAGTTTCACAAGGGCTTGGTCATGGGGGTCAAGTCTTTGACTAGGAGTGACCGCGAGGCAATATTTGAGCAGATCGTAGGGGACGCTCAGAGGGCAGAGGATGACTTGGAGCTCAAGTCCAAGAGAGACAGGGATGATTCAGGTAGGGCGAGTGGTATTACGGGACCGGCTAAGCGTCCCTATGTGCAGAAGACAGTGCACCAGCCAGGGCAGCTGGGTCAGGATCAGAGAGTGCCCACTTGTACCTATTGTAGGAAGGCTGGACACACTTGGGATATTTGTAGGAGGAGGCTGAAGGTGTGTTTGTTCTGTGGATCCGCTGCTCACCAGATGCGAGATTGCCCCACTGCACCTCCATTTGGTAGAGCACAGGATCGAAGAGTTGGAGCTAGGCCACCTGTGTCACAATATCATGCCCCGCACCAGCAGAGGAAGATACCCCAGCAGGTCAGGGCTTTTGTGTTGACGGTCGAGGAGGCCGATGCTATGGGTGTCGGGTTAGCAGGTCTGTCTCTTTTTGTTCTTCTTTCTGTCCTTTTCCATTTCTTGTGTGTGCTTCATTAGTATCTGTTAGACTATTCTTTGGGCTATGGTAGATAGTATAGTGACCCTGATTGTGACTGTGATAACACAACCAGTAGGACCATGATCTTGCATGTTGTTTAGGTAGAATTTCTTAACTGTGATTGTTGGGGGTTTGACCTAGAAGAAGTACGATCGACTTTAAATTTTGAGGACAAAATTTTCTAAGGAGGATAGGCTTGTCACTACCCGATTTCCAGGGCAGGATATTTTTTATTTTATTTTATTTTTATTTGGTAAATTGTGTATTGATCATAAATATTTCTATTAATATTTAATTAGTTGGTTATATTTATTTTTATTGGTTGTTTTAGAGTTTTGGCTAGCCTGGACCCATGTCAGACCCTAGTGGACCCTTGTCAGACCCAACCAACACCCTTGTCAGACTTATTTATTGGTGTAGAATAGTTATTTATATTTTTTTAATTAGTTAGTTTGAGTGATTAGGGTATAATTAGAGTGCATTTGGAATCCCTAACCCAAACCCTAACTAAGATGACATAGTGGAGGGCATTTTAGTCATTGTGTTTAACACAAACCCTAACCCTAAACCTATTTCTATACATGGCCGCCACACTCCCCCCCTTCCATTTTATTTCTTCTTCTTCTTTATTTTCTCCTCTCCACTCTCTTTCTTCACTTCTTCCATTTTCTACTTCAATTCCAAGTAAGTTT